>JAJOOH010072158.1:0-16825 GCA_029582605.1 Solanum gracilifrons
AAATTACTATTTCTGTGATGAATATCACAATATTAGAAAAAGGAAGCCCAATGTAACAATGAGTTGATGCATATATTATTTATTTATTTATAATTTTTCTAATTTATAGTATTAATTTGTGATTTATATTATTGATTTCTCTTTATTTGTCTTTTTTAAAATAAATAAAATTATACATAGTATTAATTTTTAAATTTGTATTGGTATATTATTATTTAGAGGGAGATTAAATTCATACCATTATTAAATGGTTTGTTACTTCATTAATAGATTTTTTTTATTGCAATAACAATTAAACGTTATATGATTATCTTTTTTATATATCCTTTTTTGTTTAATGTGTTATCCGAAATTGATTTGAAAATAAATTTATGACAGTATCATTCAACGGTAAGAATTATATTGTACTAAAATATCACCTATAATTATATAATTGTTTTTTAAAAAATATCATATAATTGATATATGACTTTTATAAAAATTGAAAGACACAACATTTAAAAATTTGAATAATATGCCTACAGGTAGTGGGCTACGTAATTCATTGTACTGAGAGATATGAATGTTTAAAGTTGAACTATGTAAAATCTAATGTCAAAACTTAATTGGTAAGGAAGCTTTCAACTCAACTTTGTTTTAGGGGATTCTTGTGACCTCATTCATACCCAAATCCATCCCCACACTAAATAATTGACCTTAACACCTAATAATAATTTAAGAATCACCCGATACGACCTTACACGCTAATGAAGAATGGTTTAGGCCTTAGCTTTGAAATTTTCGGGGTGTTACAATATATGTAAGGGGGAACTGAATTGAATGAGTACTTTAGAAATAGTTATTACCTTGGACTTCAACTGAATCAAAGGAAATAGGTGAGCGAATCTTGTGTTTATATACTCTTCGACTTCCCATGTAGCCTCTTCAACAAACGGAATCCTCTAAAACATTTTTAATGATGCCACCTCTTTGGTTCGCAACTTGCGAATATGATGATCAAGAATCCAGATAGGAACTTCCCCATAGGGCAAATTGTCATTCACATTAATACTTTCTGTGGGAAAAACAAGATAGGATCGTTCAAGTATTTATTTTTCATGGAGATGTGGAATAGCGGACAAACAACAACTAACTCTAGTTATAGCTTAAATATTCAAGATACATTACAAATCATATTAGATATCATGTAAGGACCCATCGTAGACTGAGCCTTCCTTTCTTACCAAACCTCAGATAAAACTAATCATTAACCTTTAACTCCAAATCTCTTATTCTAACATTTGTCTAGGATTTCTAATGACTTTGCGTTGTTTTCAACTCTTCTTGATTAGTCCTCACCTTCTCCATGGATTCGTAAACCAAGTATGGTCCTATAAACACAACATCCCAAACCTTAAACCACCTAATAGGAGATCTACACCTTCGCATATAAAGAGCCTCAAAAGTAGCTATCTCGATACTTGAGTGATAACTTTTATTGTAAGCAAGCTCTATGAGTTGCAATTGATCATCCCAATTACCTTTGAAATCCATGATACATCCTCTCAGCATATTCTCTAGGGTTTGAAATGTGCACTCTGCTTGACCATCCATCTGAGGATGAAGAGCAGTACTAAGGTTAATCTTCTAACACAAACCTTTCTGAAACAACTTCTAAAACTGCTTAGTTAATTGCACACCCTTATCTGAAATGATGGACAAAGTTAGTCCATGATGTCGAACAATATCAAGAATGTATAAATTTGCATAATCTTCTGTTGAATTTGTTGACTTTACCCACAAGAAATAGGCTGATTTATTGTCCATTTTGATATTCTGAGGTAGATTAGAGAGGTGGCTTATGAATTCACCTTACCTCCAACACTTTTGAGATTCACCTATTTTTTCATGTCCTTATGTGAAAAAGTATGTTCTCGATGAGTCTAACATACTTTAGTGGGATATAATTAAGCTTGATGAGTCGTTGGCTTTTGAGGATGGGCCTATGACTATACTATCAGGCAAGTTAGAAGGTTGTGGTATAAGGATATTTGATAAGTAATGGTTCAGTGGAAGCACTGTCTAGATGAGTAGGCTACTAGGAGGATTAGCTTAACATACGAACTCGATAACCTTATCCTTTCGAGTTTTTAGCTACCTTTTCTTTCTTTAACTTTCAAGGATGAAAGTAATTTTATAAGTTGATTTTGTAAGGACTCTCGTGGTCATTTGCATATTTTTGTGGCTATTATTGTTTTGCACCTCCCTGTAGTTTTCTTGTGGTGTTTGTGTTGTGTTGGGATTGGTGGCATGCTTCTCGAGGTGGTCTAGAGAAATTGGTGTGAGTATTCCTTTTTTTTTAAGTTCTTAAGTGAGAATTTACTTTAGTCAACATCATCAGATTTTGGTGTCGGATGAGAATTATGGTAGTTCCATTAGCTTTGTGAGGGTAATTTTTGTCTTATGGCATATGTTTTTGGGTCCAAAGACTTTCGATGCGAGTTTGAACCATTAGAAAATTTAGTTTTCAAGCTTGGACAAATTTTTGACTTCAGTCAATATTCTTGATAAATGAACTCGAATGCGAATTATGTCAACATGTTAGCTCTGGAAGTCCTAGTTTTGTGTAGAATGACCTTTGGTTCAGATCTTAAGGTGATCGAGATGACTTCATCACGTTCGGTGTCTTGTTGTTGTGTTTTCCTGGTAAATATTGAATTGAGACAACACTCTAATGAGAGGACCTGCATTGGTTATTTCATAATTTTCTTGTGTTTGCAATGTCGTTTGATTTAAATAAAATTGTTTGTATGCATTGATTGGTCCCCAATTGAGTCCAAATGGTCCATCAAAACCTTTGAGCATTCTAGCTCAAACTGTTGATGCAATATTTACAGGTGTTGAAGCTTTAGTAGCCCATGACCGCTTTGGCAATAGTCACTCAAGCAGCCTTGGTGTCGCCTTAGCGGTAAGGCATTAGGGAGCAGGGGTCGCTTTTGCCGCACGAGCGTCTTTGAGTTGGCCCACTTTCGTAGCCAGTTGACCCCATTAGCGTTGGCCGCTTCAATTTTCACTTGACCGCTTTTGTGCATATTGCTGATGATTTAAGTCCTTTACATCTTTAAATCTTCAAAATGATCCCCATTTGCAAAGTAGCTCGGGCCTTGGTGATTTTTCTGATTTCTTTCCCAATTCAAGTGATTCAAAGGTAATTTCGGTTCTTTTCAATTTCTAATGTCGATCTTATTTTTATTTTCATAATTTAGTTCTGTTTTAGACTTCATATCTCTTGAATTCATATTTTTCAAGTATAGTAATATGACCACTTGATGTAAGAAATGAATCCCATCTTCGTTAAACTTTTTGGCATGTGATCGTCACCTCTATGGGAACATATTGATGAAATTAGTTTATCATTTATGTACAATTGTTCAAGGGTCGATTTCTTACCCTATTTCTAGTCAAAATCTTTTTACCATCGATAAGGGTATTGTTAGTCCCATATTAGCCTGTACTTTCTTTTCTTGAAAGCATGGCAGTGTTTTGAGGTTCTTCAGAAGGGAGAAGCACTCAAAAAGTGGTTCAAGCGGGTTAAAGCCGTGAGGCAGGTTATGGTTTTCCATTTTTAAATTTGTCTTAGCGTAAATATATATATATATATATATATATATATATATATATATATTTATGAGTATTTTTATCGTTAGGAAGGATTTAAGAGTAGTGCATAGGTTTGGATGATACTTAGTTGATATTTTGTCCATTTCGGGTTATTTTAGCTAAGTAATCTACTTTATAAGTCTAAGTCTAGGTTGATTATTAGCTTGGTTATCGTTATAGATCCTTAGAATGCTCTTAAGTGGCGTGGAACTTAGATTTTATGTGCGATGGTCAATTTTGTGTTGTCTGTGCTCTTTTTAGTCATTTTTTAGTTATCGTTTTATTGATTGAATTATATCGGGCATGAATCCGTTAACTTTGACTGACAGAAGTTCGAGGTTAGTACAATTATGTTGTGAAGTGTGTTTATCATGTTTAATGTGTGGTATGGCTGCTTTGAAAATGACTTGATTGTGTTTGTGTGGAATTATGTTTCGAGAGAAAAGGGTTGGGGGGGAGGGGGGGGGTTGGGACTCTAAGTGGTTTAATATGTTTTCAACTTGTTTTATCTTCGAAGGAGCAGGATTAATGATTTTATTGAAGGAAAGTTGGATTTTCAAAAAAAATACATTATTTTCGCATTCCTATGCATGTGTTCATAAGCTTTGGCAGCCCACAACCCAAATTTTGGGTTTTACTTTTCTTCCATTTTAGTTGAATTGGGGTAGGTTCTGTATTTTTCTAAGAGGGTCCACAAGATAGCTAGCGAGATAATTCTGAAACTATTTACTTCAAACATGCATTGTCCACATGTGCATCATATATCATTATGTATTTGTTTGCATGTGATTGGAAAGATTGTATAGTTGGAACTGATTTTGTCTTTCCTTTCGGTAATGTGGGAGTAGATTAGCCTTACATCACACTCCTTGTTAGATGTATCGAGCTGCTTATGTATATTTAAGATATTTATAAGCTTGGTTGGCCTATAATGTTTACTGAGTACCCCATGTTTTTGTACCCATACTACACACATGTGCATCTTTTTCTAATGCAACTTCCAGTATGAACCCACCCTCATTAAGCGACGGATCTCCCTTGGTTCTCATAGACTTGGATCGCTGTGAGCTCCTGACGTCCTAAGACTTGCAGCTTTCCCTCTTTTGTAATAACTTGTATTTGGTGTATCGATTAGTCATATTGCTATAAATAGTTCTTTCAGTACTTACATGCTCCTATACCTGTGATAAGAAGTCCGGGTGTGTTTATTTTGTATAGTTTGTCTTTCTCGTTCACTTTTGGGCTCATTTTGTATATTTTGAATTGTACTTACATATCTATTATATGGCCCCCATTCCCAATCTTTATTACTCTAGTTTCCACTCTTTTTCTCTATTTAATTTGTGTCTTCTGCTTTTTCTTGTTGGGGTGTTTTGCTTGCCTATTAGGGGGTTATAGTTGCCTTCATTGCTCGAATTCGGGTTACAATGATAAAAATTCCTCCTTCATTGAACAGTATCGCAAGATAAATGCATACGAAGCTAAATATCTTCCTTGCCCCTCCGTTTTTGTCACGACCCAGACCATCATGATTGGCACCCACACTAACCCTTCGGTGGGAGAACCATTTATACTAATTAATTAACCAACTCTAATCACATACTAAATAATTTAAGTAACGGAAGCAAGTTAAATAACTAAAAATTGAAGTTCCCATAAACTCCAACAAAAGTAAAACAACTAAAACAAAATGCGGAAGTCATACCTAGAAACTGAAAGTCCCTGTACCAAAACATCTAAAGATCAACCATAAGTCTAAACAAGAAGGGATACAACCCAAACTAATGAACAAATCAACTAACTAGAAAAGTCTATGTTCGAAATGTGGACATAGACGAAAGGAGACATATGGAAGCCTGGAAGAACTGGCTCACCCTTGAATTCGAATGACGATCACTGATATTCTAAACGAGGTCTATCAATAGCCGCCTGAAGATGAGTGTACTCAACAAATAAAGAGCAAGTACATTATCAGTACACAGCCACAATGTATTGGTAGGATCACACGGCTATCCCACTAAGTGCAACATATATAAGTCATTACAACAATATAATCACATGCATATATCTAACATCTACAATATTATCAACATTTACGAACAAGTTATAGTTTCACATTACTCAAGGTGCACAATTATATCAAATCATTGGTCCTCTCATGGAACACAAACCCAAACTGTTAGCATATCGGAACGTGGTACCCGATCCAAGATTTATGCCGGAGAGTGGCAACCGATCCTATAATTATGTTGTGACGTGGAAATCGATCCAAGTTAGTGTGTCGGGATGCAACACCAGATCCATTCTACAAGCCACAATCACAATCACAAGTACATTCTGATAGTCATATAATCAAGTCATGATTCATGACATTCATCATTCATATATCCTCATTTACAATTAATGAGATCAACAATGCAACATTCACATACATACATGTATCAGGAGCAAGAACAGACATACACCACACAGTCATAGAATCACAACCATCACCTACCTCGAAACAAACTTGAAACCCTTAAGAAACTTGATTCTTCCCTTTACGGATTCGTTCCACTTGTTCTTGGTCTACAAACAACCATAATAATACGGAAATTAATAAACAATAACTAATTACCCTAATTAGAAATAATTCTATCAACCCTAAATCATACCCATAAATTCAATATCCAAATTAGGGCTTTTCCCACCATAATTCTCTGATCAAAACTCTTTCCCGTCGATAATTTTCCATTAGATTACATTCTACGGATCGAAAAACGGATTTGGAGAGTGAAAATCTTACCTTTAGCCTCAAGAATGGTGGAAAACTGTCAAGAAAATCACTGGGTTCATTCCTTAGCTCTCAAGTTCGGAAATTGCAGAATAAAATAATTTTGGGGTTTATTTCCGAATTTAAGTCGTGTCTTCCCCGCCATGGCGGCACTCACCCTGCTACAGCGGCTCCGCCCTGGCGGAAGAATCCCACCTCAGTGGCTTGCACAGAACCAGTGTGCAAAATTAAGAATTTCAAACCCCCATTTCACAACACACCTTCCACCAACTACACTTAGAAACTACACGTTCACGCTATGATTGATTTCGGGAGTTTTACTTGCCGTATTCAATTTTGTAAAGTCATACGAGTTTCGTAACGATTTATTTATAAACTCATGTGATCAAATTCATAATTAAATCACCCAATTTTTATTAGATTTCCCTAGACGTTACTGTCTCCTATTTCGTCCAAATTTGGACTAGGTTGAGAAATTCCAAGTTACTACGAAAAAGTTTTCCGACCCAAAAATTTTCCCTGTTATCTTTTCTATAACGACAGAACTTGGTCGTTACAATAGATACCAATTTGCCCATCACTCGTCCCCGAGTGACAAACTTAGGAAGAATAGGCTAAAGAAGGAATGGAGTAGTACCTGAATCGACGAAAAATTGGGGATACTTGTTTCACACATCCCTCTCAGTATCCCACTTAGCTTCGTCAACTGGACAATGCTTCCATTGAACTTTCACGAACTTAATCTCCTTGGTCCTCAGATTCTAGACATCATGATCAAGAATTGCAATCGGTACCTCCTCATATTGGAAGGCTTTGTCTAACACAATTGAGTCCCACTTAATGATGTAGTCCCTGTCACCATGATATCTCTTCAACATGGACACATGAAATACCGGATGAACTCCCGATAGGTTAGGAGGAAAAGTCAATCTATATGCTACCAGTCCTACACATTCAAGAACATCAAAGGGACCAAAGTAGCGGGGACTTAGCTTACCCTTCATGTCTAATCTCATCACCCCTTTCATGGGTGATACCTTAAGAAGAACATTTTCACCAGTTTGAAATGCCATGTCTCTTAATTTATGATCCACATACTTCTTCTGCCTACTCTGGGCTGCTAAAAGCTTAGATTGAATACTCCTCACCTTGTCTTTAGAATCCTTCACTAAATCAACTCCCAAAGGTTTCACATTTCCAGCCTCGAACCATCGTGTGGGAGTTCTACATCCCCTCCCATATAATGCCTCAAACGGTGCCATATCAATGCTAAAGTGATAACTATTATTATAAGAGAACTCACACAAAGGTAAGAACTTATCCCAATGTCCCCCAAAATCAATCACACATTCCCTCAACATGTCTTCTAATACTTGAATAGTCCTCTCCGACTGCCCGCCCGTCTATGGATGAAAAACGGTACTAAAAGAATGTTGTGTGCCCAATTCATCAGGTAATTTTTTTCCAAAACATCGAAGTAAATTGCATACCACGATCAGAGATGATAGAAAGGGGCACCCATGCAACCTCACTATTTCTTTCACATACACCTTAGCCAATTGTTCAGCATTGTAATCTATTCATACTGGAATAAAATGGGCTGACTTTATCAATTTATCAACCACTACCCAAACAGAATCAAACATCCCCAAAGTCTTAAGAAGACCAACCACGAAATCCATGGCTATCCTCTCCCACTTCCATTCCAAAATTTGCATTCTTTGAATCAAACCTGCAGGCCTTTGATGTTCATACTTCACTTGTTGACAATTTTGACACTTAGCCACAAACTCCGTTATATCCTTCTTCTTGCCCGGCCACCAATAAATTCTCTTCAAATCTCGGTATAACTTGGTCACACCCGGATGAATGGAATATCGTGAACCATGGGATTCTATCAACAATTTCTAGATTAAGTCATCAACTCGAGGAACACAGATTCTTCATTTAAAATTGAGTACACATTCCGCATCAAGAGTGGTCTCTTGTGCTTTACTAATCACAGCCTTTTTCTTAAGTTCATTCAAATTTTCATCCTCAAATTACTTGGCGTTGATCTCTTCCATAAATGTGGTCCTTACTTCGATGCTAACTAACACCCCATCTTTTTCTGAGATGCCCAATTGCATGAATTTAGACTCCCAGGTCTGAATTTCATTAGCCAAAGGTCACTTGGTTACACTCAAGCAAGCTAAACTACCCATACTTACCGCCTTTTGACTCAAAGTGTCTGCCACTACATTCACTTTACCCAGATGGTATTGAATGGTGAGATAATAATCTTTAAGTAACTCCATCCACCTTTGTTGTCTCAAATTCAGATCTTTTAGAGTGAACACGTGTTGCAAGCTACGATGATTAGTAAATACCTCACACTTATCACCACAGAGGTAATGCCGCCAGAGCTTGAGAGCGAACACTACCACTGCCAATTTCAAATCATGTGTTGGATAATTCCTCTCATTTACATTCAATTGAGGCGAGGCATAAGCTATAACATTCTTATCCTGCATCAACACAACACCCAAACCAAAATGTGAAGCATCACAATATACAACAAAATCTTTACCTTCCACCGGTAATGCTAAGATAAATGCAGTGGTCAAGAGGGTCTTGAGCTTCTGAAAGATATCCTCACATTTTTCAGTCCATTCAAATGGTATCTTCTTTTTGGTCAAAATTTTCAAGTAAGTGGCAATCGAAGCAAAGTTCTTCACAAATCGACGATAGTAGCTAGCGAGCCCCACAAAACTCCTAACTTCCGTCACAGAGCTAGTCCGAACCCAATTCTTAACCTCCTCAATCTTTTGAGGATCAACCATTACCCCTTCTTTTTAAACTACATGCCCCAAAAATGCAACCGAAGTCAACCAAAATTCACACTTACAAAATTTAGCATACAAATTTTCTTTCCCAAGAACACCCAGAACAATACGAAGATGATCGGCATGCTCTTCCTCACTTTTCGAATAGACCTAAATATCATCAATAAAAACTATAACAAACGAATAAAGGAAAGGTTTGAACACCCCATTCATCAAACTCTTGAAAGCTGCAGGCGTATTGGTCAAACCAAATAATATAACCAAAAACTCATAGTGCCTATAGCGAGTTCTAAAGGCCGTCTTAGGCACATCCTCAGGCTTAATTTTTAATTGATGGTAACTAGAACCTTAGGTCAATTTTAGAGAAAACTGATACACCTTGTATTTGGTCAAAAAGATCATCTATTCGAGGTAAAGGGTACTTGTATCGATTAGTGACCCTATTCAATTATCCGTAATCTATACACATTCTCATACTACCATCTTTTTTCTTAACAGACAAAACTGGAGCACCTCGTGAGGAAGCACTAGGACGAATAAATACCTTATGAAGAAGCTCTTGGATTTGGGCCTTAAGCTCCCTTAATTCTATTGGAGCCATGCGATATGGAGAAATAAAAATTGGACGAGTACCAGGTTCTAAATCAAAGTAGAAATATATATCTCTATCTAGAGGCATACCAGACAAATCCTTAGGAAACACTTCTCTAAATTCTGACACCACTGGAATAGACTCAATAGATAGAAACTCAACCTCAACATCCTGAATATGAGCCAAATAAGCCAAAATACACTGCCCTACCAATTTTCTAGCCCGAATGGAGGATATTATCTTAGCTTGCTTAGGCTTGTTCACCCCTTCCCACTCTAACTTTTCCCTTCCCGAATTTCTAGAGTTACAGACTTAGTATTACAATTAAGCATAGCATAATAGAGGGACAACCAAGTCAGGCCTAAGATTAGGTCAAAGTCAGTCGTATCCAAAATCACCAAATCAGCCCAAGTCTGAAAACCCATAAATAAAATAGGACAAGCACGATAAACATGGGTGACTATGAAAGACTTTCCAACAAGGGTAGAAACATGGATGGGGGCATCAAGTATCACAATTCATATCAAATTTTGAGGCAAATCTCACTGATACATAAGAATAATTAGAACATGGATCAAATAACACTTTGGCCATCCGGTCGCAAACAAGAATAGTACCTGTTATCACTGGGTCAGACTCCTCTGCCTCATTCTTGCCCTGAAAGGCATAACATTGAGCCCTGTCCTCTTGACCAGCTACTTCCCTGCCTGACTGCATTGCACCTCTGCCTGGGTTACCATTTTCTCTACCCCCTACGATATCACTGATTACCTCCCCACCCACCTTATTCATGTCCTCTACCATTATTACCATTTCGCGCGAGTACCAATGCTCTAGTATGTTGCTGCGTGGAATCTAACACTCGTGGGTGGAGACAATCTCTCCTCATATGACAAGTTTCTCCACAATTGTAGCAAGTACGATCAAAAGAGGTTCTGCCGCCCATAGAAGGCGCGACTCCCTCGCTATCCAGAAATAAATTATGAGGTGGAGTTCTTGAGTAATTACGTGTATAGGCGAGCATGGCATATTGAATTGGTTTGGCTGCAAGTGTTGGCCTCCCTACCCATTTAGAATAAGAGCCTTGAAAGTTACCCGAGTTCTTGGCCCTTTTTGCCAATGCCTTAGCCTGACCGTCTCGCCCCACCCCCTCCACTTTCTTAACAAACTTTGTTACCTCATTAAAGCTTCTCCCTGCAGAAGTCATGTGAACAGATAATACCTGTAACTCGAAATTTAGTCCCTTAATAAAGAAACAGATGCTCTCCTTCTCAGTAGTCACAAACTGCATCGCATAGCTAGACAATGCATGAAACTTGGCCTCATAAGCAGCCACAGACAAACCACTCTTCTCCAAAGCCATGAACTCGTCTTTCTTACGATCCCTCTAAGTCCTAGCCACATATTTTTCCAAAAATAGAGCATGAAACTGGGTCCAAGTGAGTGGAGGTAAAACTGAAGATCTGCATTCCATATAAGCTCTCCACCACTGCTTAGCCTCACATTGATGCTGAAAAGTCACACACTCAACCCCATGCTGATGGACAATTTCCAACTTATGAAGCCTCTCATAGTAATCTGGGATGAACTCATATGCATCCTCACTCTCACAACCATGGAACACAGGCGGTTTCAACTTCAAAAACATGGTAAATATCTCATGTCCATTACCAGTCATAACAGGACCCAATAAAGGACGAAAAAAAGCATCACTACCTCTAGTTCCACCTTGAGTTGTTTGAACAAAAGGAAGTACTCTAGGACCAACCAACCCTTTCAAGAATGACATAATCTGTTGAGATAATACTGGATCTATGGGAGGAATTCTTATTGTTTTAGCTTGCACATCTTCCTCTTGTCCAACCTCCTCAACATTTTCAACCTCAACATTCTCTTCTATGTCTTCATGATGTACGATATGGGCCTCATTTTGGGGAGCATTTCCGACCGGTATCCCATCTCTAGTAGTCTACACTCTTCCTCGGCCTCTACCCTTAGCTCTTCCTCTACCCTTGCGTCGACCGTGACCTCTCGCTGCAGATTCCTCAATTGAAGCATTGGCAAAAGCCACGGGCCTGACTTCGTTGTATCTAGTGTTAACCATCTGCGGACAGAAGAGTGAAGGACGTTAGATACCAATTCGAATCGATAGATACCAATTGGAATCAAGTTATAGCACGAAAAAGACAAGAAAAAATAAAGATATTTCCAAAGTCCTATAGCCTCTCGAAGGAAACTACGGACATCTCTGTACCATTCCGCAAGACTCTACTAGACTTATTTTGGTACATCGAGATCAACGAACCGAAGCTCTGATACAAACTTTGTCACGAACCAGACTATTGTTACTGGCAACCACACTAACCCTCTTGTGGGAGAACCATTTATACTGATTAATTAACTAACTCTAATCACATACTAAAGCATTTAAGTTATGGAAGCAAGTTAAATAGCTAAAAATTGAAGTTCTCATAAACTCCAACAAAAGTCTAACAACTAAAACGCAATGCGGAAGTAACACTTAGAACCTGAAAGACAATGTACAAAAACATCTAAAGATCAATCATAAGTTTAAACAAGAAGGGATACAACCCCAACCTAATTAACTAATCAACTAACTAGAAATGTCTAAGTCCGAAATGTAGAAATAGACAAAAGGAGAACTCATGGCAGCCTGGAAGAACTGGCTCACCCTTGAATTCGAACGACAGTCATTGATCTTCTAAATGAGGTCTGTCAATAGCCGCCTCAAGATGCCATGTACTCAACAAAGAAAGAGCAAGTGTAGTATCACACGGCTATCCCACTAAGTGCAACATATATAAACCATTACGATAATATAATCACATTCATATATCGAACATATACAATAGTATTAACATTTACGAACAAGTTACAGTTTCACATTACTTAAGGTGCACAACTTTATCAAATCATTGGTCCTCTTATGCAACCCAAACCCAAACTATTAGCATACCGAAACGTGGTACCCGATCCAAGGTTTATGCCGGAACGTGGCAACCGATCCCATAATTATGTTGGAACGTGGCGACCAATCCAATTTAGTGGGTCGGAATGCTACACCTGATCCATTCAACAAGCCACAATCATAATCACAAGTACATTCTCATAATTATACAATCAAGTCATGATTCATGACATTAATCATTCTTTAATCCTCATTTACAATTAATGTGATCAACAATGCAACATTCACATACATACATGTATCATAATGGAGAAAGAACGAGCATACATCACACAATCATAGAATCACAACCATCACCTACCTCAAAATAAGCTTGAAACCCTTAAGAAACTTGATTCTTCCCTTTCCTAATTCGTTCCGCTTGTTCTTGGTCTACAAACAATCATAATAATATGGAAACCAATAAACAATCATTTATTACCCAAATTACTAACAATTATATCAACCATATATCATACGCAAGATCCCAATATCAAAATTAGGGCTTTTACCACCATAATTCTCAGATCAAAACTCTTCCCCATCAATAATTTCTCATTAGAAAACGTTCTACGGATCAAAAAATGGATTCGGGGAGTGAAAATCTTACCTTTAGCCTCAAGAATGGTGAAAAACTGTCAAGAAAAGCCCTGGGTTCGTTCCTTAGCTTTCAAGAAAAGCCCACCCCGCTATAGTGGCCCCGCCTTGGCGGTTGAATCCCTCCTTAAGGGCTTACAGTGAAACAGTGAGCAAAATTTAAAATTTCAAACCACCATTTTACAACACACCTTCCACTAACGACACTCAAAAACTACCCGTTCACGCTAAGATCGATTCCAGGAGTTTTACTCACCGAAATTCAATTTCGTAAAGTTGTATAGGTTCCTTAACGACTTATCTATCTACTTATCAAACTCACTATTAAATCACCCAATTGTTACAAATTTCCCTAGACCTTAATGTCTCTAATATTTTCCAAATCTGGACTAGGTTGGGAAATTCCAAGTTACTACGAAAAAGTTTTTCGACCCAAAATGTTTTCCCATTGGCTTTTCTATAACGACGGAACCCGATCGTTACAGTTTTTGATCCTTCTGCCTTCAAAAGAGTTGAAAGAAATGCATCACATATTGGTTTTGGAGACATTTGAAAGAAAAGGAAAAATGATAAAGAATATATCATTGCATTTTCATCCAAGCATTTAATAAAGCCAACAAAAATTATCCAACTATAAAAAAGAAAATTTTAGCAATAGTTTTATATATTTCTAAATTTCAAGTTGATTTACTTAATCTAATTTTTTATAGAAAATTGATTGTAAAGCTGCAAAGTCTATTTCTCAAATAGATGTTCAATACCTTGCCTCTAAAATGATGGAAAGCTATTTTATCTATTTTTGATTTTGATGTATTTTTTTATCTTGATATAAAATTTATCAAAGGGATCTGAAACTCTGCTCAAAATTTTCTTACTCGAGAATTATTGCAGGGGACGTAATTATGGGTAGAACGAAAAAAATAGAACTCTTGGAGTTTTCAACCGTTACTCCACAAAAAAAAAATATCACCCCCCTATATCAGCCTGCAGTGCAAGTTGTAGCCAAAAAGAAAATATAAGTTACTCCTAAGCAACCGTCAATAGATGTAGCTGGCAAACTTCAACAAATTATGTCATCAAAGGAATTCTGTAGTAATATATCTTGGAGAGTACAAATCCGATTTCAATCACAAGTACAAAACAATGGGCTGAACTTGTTGACGAGAAAGTAGAAATTCAGCTAGGTTAACCAATTTAGACCTTATGAATAAAGGAAGACCCGATGAGCTGATCCAAATCCATTTTTCAGCTTCTTCTTCTCATTTTCTTGCTACTGTTAGCTCAACCAAAAATACATTGGAGGTAGAAAGCCCCATAATTTTGTAGTTTATTTTTTACAAAATTCTTTCATGTTATAACCCATACCAAAAAAATCAATTTATTCACCTATACGTCAACAAAATTCTTCTTGTAGAGGATCATCATCTGATGACCCAACATACTACAAGAAAGATAGCGTACACCATTTGATACAAATTTAATCTGAATTTTTGTATTTCCAACCCCATGAGTTAGCTAAGAAAATACTTAGCCCTTAGCCCTCCCTCAAATTTTATCAAAAAAACATTTGCATATACACATGAATTTTATGAGTTCATCCTCACAAATACCCGATCTTGCTTATTTAACAACATTAAGACTAGAAAAAATAAATATATGAATTTATAAAATAATCTCAGCCAAGGAATGAGTCATTCACCCAACCAAATACAAAAAGACTTCCCCAATATTTTGATGCTCAAACTATTATTATTTCAATTATGAAAAAGCATGGATGAATTCCTTCACTTTCCAAATAACACCGGCAACCATTCTTGGTTTCTCCTATAGGGGAAACAATTAGTCTCTGAGTTTACTCAATAATTTTTACATCAATGGTGGCCTATCTATGATCACAAATCTGATATCCTTCCTCCATAGTGTGTTCAGAATATGATGTTTTTTAATGAGCACCAAATTCCTATGCTCTTACTAATCTTCCAAAGGTTTCAAATTCTATGGATATATTCCTTGATGTTTGTATTCTATAAACAAGATGGACATAAAGGACGCTCATTATTATCCTTCCAAGGCGATTTCAAAAGGTATAAGAGTTGAACACATCGAAATCTTATGTGCCAGAAGTAGAAAAATGGTTATTGTGCATCCTAGGACATTTGGCCACAATAGATGCCGCTCAAATTTCAATCTTGCAGAAAAAAAATCAATACAGTTGCACAACTAGATAGCTGAAGTAGCAAAGGATATTTAATCCAACAAATGGAAAAAAATGTTGAATGAATCAAAGCTGACCTCCCCAATAATCAATCACATGTGTATGAAAAATTCAGTTATGAAGATGATGAAGACATATATGATAAGCCAATTTAACATCATAACGACATCACAAAACATCATAAAAAATGATGTCACCCATAACATTAGCATGTATTGGCTGAAATTATTGTGGGTGATACTATAACACAACTATAGCCCTTTTACAATACAAAATATGCCGTTGATGATATGGGGGAAACTTGGATAGAAAATATAGAGTCACATCCATCCCAGAAAATTTACAACGGAAATCATTCTCGACATTTGTTATTGCTTGTGTAAGGTCTTTTATAGTTCTGGTACATATTCCACTTTCAGATTCTCAATTTTTAATAATTACTACACAAATGAAATTTCTCGTTTGAATATTATTATCAAGCTCCATTAAGGGGGAATAGATAGATTTTTTTACGGTATTTAAAGTAAAATATAAATTGTTCTCTCTTATATCATAGAAACCAATATAAGAGATGACATAAAAGAATAAAATGTGATAGAAATGAAGACATGCAAGAGAGAAAAAGATAAGCAAAAAGCTAAGTTAGACAATATTGGCTCAAGACCTATAACAAAAATAACTTTTAGCGCCAATAAATATGGACATTAATAAAGAGTGGTAAACTCTTTACCGGCTTTAGTTAAGTGTCATTAAAACCAATGTTGCTAAAGACTTTAGAGACATATACACAGACTTATAATTGCTGCTATAAATATATATTTAGCGACAATTAAGCTATTGTCATTAATTAATTCTTGCTAATGATCATTTTTGATATAGTGAAGGAAGACTCTTGAAGAGCTTGAACTTGAAAGGAAGACAGATAATCTCAAATTCGTATGAGTATTCAGATACATTCTCTTCTTTTGGATAAAACATTCCTTTCACTTTCCATAAGTTCAACCAATCCAAGTCATATAAAAAACTAGTTCCCGGAAAATGATAATTAAAATTAAAGATTGCATCCATTTGAGAAAAAAACTATCACGGTAGGAAGTCCCTATGCGTTCGAGTTTACGCTTATAGAATCGGCTTATCATGTTTATGTTTCAGTTTTGAAATATTGCTATTCCTTGAAGCTGGACACTTGGTGTCCCTGCCACCTGCATATGTAGAA
>JAJOOH010072159.1:0-17748 GCA_029582605.1 Solanum gracilifrons
CTAAACCTTAAACCTTAAGAAACCCTAAATTCTATTAACCCAAAAGTAAACCCTAAAAACAATGTAAAACCCTACAAAACCCTAAGCTCTAAACCCTAAATCCTAAAAATTCATAAACCCTAAACCTAAAAAACACACAAACTCCTAAGCCATAAAGCCCAAAAATCCCTAAGTAACACCTAATCCTTAAAACCCTAAAAATCCTAGAAACCCAAAAACCCTAAAAGCCCCTACGTAACACTTAGTCCTTAAAAACCCTAAAAAACGCAAAACCCCTAAACCTAATAAACTCTAAGCTCTGAATCCTATAAAACCCTAAATATTATATGCTAAATCCTAAAAAACAAAAAAAAAAAACCTAAGTTTGAAACCCTAAATCTATAAAACCCTATAAAACCATAACCCGAAAAGCCCAAATCCCTAAACCCTAAACATCTAGATAAAACCATTAACCTAAAACCCTCAACCCAAAAAAAAACTCTAAGCCCTAAGCCTTAAACCCTAACCTAAAATGCTAAATCCTAAACCTTAAAAAACCCTAAACCCTAAACGATAAGAAACCCTAAATCCTATAAAGCCTAAAATAATAACTAAAAACATTTAAAATCCCTAAAATTTGGAAGATCTAAACCCTAGATCCTAAAAGCTGGTAAACCTTAAACCTATAAAAAAAACAAAAAACCTAAGCCATAAACCCTAAACCCTAAGAAACACTTAACCCTTAAAAACCCTAAAACAACCCAAACACCCCTAACCCAAAAAAACTCTAAGCTCTAAACCCTATAAAGGCCTAAATCGTATATGCTAAAGCCTAAAAAACACATAAAAACCCTAAGCCCTAAACCCTAAACCTATAAAATCCTAAAAAACCTTAACCTAATAAACTTAAATCCTTAAACCTTAAGCACATAAATAAAACTCTTAACCTAAAACCCTAAATTTAATATAACCCTAAACCCTAATCTAAAACTCTGAATACTAAACCAAAAACCCTAAGAAACCCTAAATCCTAAACCTTAATAATCACTAAATCCTATAAACCCTAAAATAAACTGTAAACCCCATTTCAAACCCCAACTTAACTCCAAGTTTCTAAACCATAAATCTAAAAAACCCTAAGAAACACTTAACCCTTAAAATCCTAAAAAAAGCCAAATCTCCTAAACCTAAAAAAGTGTAAGCTCTAAACCCTAAAAAACCAATAAACATTAACCTAAAAAACCCAAAGCACTAAACCCTAAAAACCTAAATAAAACCCTTACCTAAAACCCTAAACCTAAAAAAACCCTAAGACCTAAACCCCAAACCCTAACCTAAAACCCTAAATCCTAAGAAACCCTAAACCCTAAACCTTAAGAAACCCTAAATCCAAAATACCCTAAAAACCATTTAAAAGCCCTACAAAATCCTAAGCTCTAAACCCTAAATCCAAAAAATCCGTAAACCCTAAACCTAAAAAAACACAACAAAAAACATAAGAAAAACTTAACCATCAAAAACACTAAAATAGACCCAAAAACCCCTAAAGCTAAAAAACTTTAAGCTCTAAACCCTATAATACCCTAAATCATATATGATAAACCCTAAAAAATACAAAAACAAACTCTAAGCCCTAAACCCTAAACCTATAAAATCCAAAAAAAACATAACCTAAAAACCCAAACTCCTAAACCTTAAACACTAAAAAATCCTAAGAAACACTTAACCCTTAAAGACCATAAAAAAAAAAAACCAAAAATCCCCAAAACCTAAAAGACTCTAAACTCTAAACTCTATAAAGCCCTAGATCGTATATACTAAACCCTAAAAACACACAAAAAATCCTAATCCCTAAACTCTAATCCTATAAAACCCTAAAAAATTTAACCTAAAATATCCAAAGCCCTAAACACTATAAACCTAAATAAAACCCATAACCTAAAACCCTAAACCTAAAACAACCCTATGCCCTAAACCCGAAACCCAAACCAAAAACCCAAAACCCCGAAACCTTAAGAAGCCCTAAATCCTATAAACCCTAAAATAAAACCTACAAACCATTTAAAACCCTAAAAGAAATCCCAAAAAACCACTAACACTAAAATACTCTAAACTCTAAATCCTATAAAGCCCTAAATTGTATATGCTAAACCCTAAAAAACACAAAAAAAAAAAATATCCTAATTCCTAAATCCTAAACCTATACAACACTAAAAACTTAACCTAAAAAACCCAAAGCCTTAAACCCTAAAAACCTAGAGAATAACCTTAACCTAAAACCCTAGACATAAAAAACCCTAATCCCAAAACTCTAAATCCTAAACATAAAACCCTAAACTCTAAACCTGAATCCTAAATATTCGGAAACACAAAACCTTAAAAACACAAAAAAATCCTAAGCCCTAAACCCTAAAAGGCCCTAAGAAATACTTAATCCTTAAAAACCCTAAATATCCTAAGAAACCCCAAAACCCTAAAAAAAACCTACGAAACACTTAGTCCTTAAAAACCTAAAAAACCTAAAAACCCAAAAACCTAATAAACTCTAAGATCAGAACCCTATAAAGCCCTAAATCTTATATGCTAAACCTTATGAAATCCTAAATCCTATAAGCCCCAAAGTCAACCCTAAAACCCATTTTAAACCCCTAAAATCCCTTAAGGTCTAAATCCTAAATCCTAAAAATCCGTAAACCCTAAAGCTAAAAACACACAAAAAACCTACCTAAGAAACGCTTAACCCTTAAAAACACTAAAAAAAATTCAAAAACCCATAAACCTAAAAAATTCTAAGCTCTAAACCCTATAAAGCACTAAATCTCAAAAAACCTAAATCCTAACCTAAAAATCTAAATCCTAAACCTAAAGCCCTAAGAAACCCTATATCCTAAACCTTAAGAAACCCTAAATCTTATAAACCCTAAAAATAATATAAAACTCTTAAAAACCCTATAATTTAAATACTAAGAATCTATAAACCCTAGACCTAAAAAACACAAAAAAACCCTAAGCCCTAAGCACAAAACGTTAAAAAAAACCCTTAGAAACACTTAACCCGCAAAACCCGTAGAAAACCCAAAACCCGCTATACCTAAAAAAACCTCTAAGCTCTAAACCCTAAACACTAAAACTGTAAATCCTAAACATTAAGAAACCCTAAACCTTAAGAAGCCATAAAGCTTAAGAAATCCTAGAATAAACCCTAAACCCTAAAAAACCCTAAGAAAAACTTAATCCTTAAAAATCCTAAAAAAACCCTAAACCTAAAAAACTCTAAGCTCTAAACAATATAAAGCCCTAAATCGTATATAATAAACCCTAAAAAAAAAGAAAAAAACACCAAGCCCTAAACCCTAAAAACATAACCTTAAAAACCCAAAGCCCCTAACCCTAAAAACATAGATAAAACCCTTAACCTAAAACCCTAATCCTTTAACCCTAAACCATAAATTAAAACGCTAAATACTAAACATAAAACCGTACGAAACGCTAAATAGTAAACCTTAAGAAACACTAAATCCTATAAACCCTAAAAACCATTTACAACCCATACAAAACCTTAAGCTCTATGCCTTAACTCTTAAAAATCCGAAAACCCTTAACCTAAAAAATATGAAAAACCCCTATACCCTATACCCTAAGAAACACTTAACCCTTAGAACCCAAAAAAACCCAAAAACCCCTATACCTAAAAAACTCTAAGCTCTAAACCCTATAAAGCCCAAAACCTTATATGGTAAACCCAAAAACCCCTATACCTAAAAAACTCTAAGCTCTAAGCCCTATAAAGCCCTAAACTGTATATGGTAAACCCAAAAAAACACAAAAAAAACTTAAGACCTAACCCTTAATTAACCTATAAAACACTAAAAACCTGAAGCACTAAACACTAAAAACCTAGATAAAGCTCTTAACCTAATACCCTAATCTTAAAAAAACACTAAGCCCTAAACCCTAAACACTAACCTAAAACCCTAAAAAACACAAAACCCAAAACTTTAAGAAATCCTAAATCCTATAAACCCTAAAATAAATCCTAAAAATAATTTAAAACCCTACAAAATCCCTAAGTTGTAAACCATAAATCCTAATAATCCGTAAACTCTAAACCTAAAAAACACAAAAACCCTAAACCTAAAAAACTCTAACCTTTAAACAATATAAATCCCTAAATCGTACATGCTAAACCCTAAAAAACACAAAAAACCTAAGCCCTAAACAATAAACCTATAATAGCCTAAAACCCCCAAAACCCTAAACTCTAAAAACCTTGATAAAACCCTAACCTAAAACCCTAGATTTAAAAAAAAACTCTAAACCTTAAACCCTACACCCTAACCTAAAACTCTAATCCTAAAGATAAAACCCTAAGAAACCTTAAAAACAATTAAAACCCCTACAAAACCCTAAGCTTTAAACCCTAAATCCTAAAAATATATAAACGCTAAACCTAAAAAACACAAAAAAACCCTAACAAACACTTTACCCTTAAAAACATTAAAAAACCCTAAACCCCCTAAATCAAAAAAAAAATTAAGCTCAAATCCCAATAAACCCCTATATCATATACGTTAAACATTAAAAAACACAAAAAAACATAAGCCCTAAACCCTAAACCTATAAAACCCTAAAAATCGTTAACCCAAAAAAGTCAAAGCCCTTAACCCTAAAAACCAAGATTAAACCCTTAACCTAAAACCCTAAACCCTAACCTATAACCCTAAGAAACCCTAAACCATTAACCTTAAGAAACCATAAATCCTATAAACCCTAAAAACAATTTAAAACCCCTACAAAACCCTAAGCTCTAAACCCTAAATCCTAAAAATCCATAAACCCTAAACCTAAAAAGGACAAAAAAAAAAACCTAAGCCATAATCTTTAAGAATCACTTAACCCTTAAAACCCCTATTGAAAACCAAAATGCTCTAAACCTTAAAAACTCTAAGCTCTAAACCCTATAAAGCCCTAATCCATATATTATAAACTCTATAAAAATACAAAAAAAAAAAACTAAACCCTAAACCTATAAAATCCTAAAAAACCTTAACCTAAAAATCAAAAAACCCTAAACCCTAAAAACCTAAAACTCCAAATCCTAAACCTAAAACCCTAAGAAACCCTAAACCATAAACCTTAAGAAACCCTTAAACCCTAAAATAAACCCTAAAAAACATTTAAAACCCCTCCCAAATCCTAAGCTCTAAAGCATAAACAATAAAAAAACCCTAAGAAAAACATAACCCTAAAAAACACAAAAATCCCTATACCTAAAATACTCTGAGCTCTGAACCCTATAAACCTTAACCTAAGAAAAACCCAAAGCGTTAAACCCTAAAAACCTAGATAAAATGCTTAACCTAAAACCCTAAACCTAAAAAGAAACCTAAGCCCTAAACCCTAATCTAAAACGTTAAACCCTAACCCTAAAACCCTAAGCAACCCTAAACCTTAAGAAACCCTAAGTCCTATAAATCCTAAAATAAACCCTAAAAACCATTTCAAACCCCTACAAAACCCTAAGAACTAAACCCTAAATCCTAAAAATTCGTAAACCCTCAACCCTAAAAAACCATAAGAAACACATAACCCTTAAAAACCAAAAAAATTCTAAGCTCTAAACCCTATAAAGCCCTAAATGGTATATGCTAAACCCTTAAAAAACACAAAAAAAAACCCAATGCCCAAAATACGAAAAACATAAATAAAACCCTTAACCCTAACAAACCCTAAGCTCTAAACTCTAAACCCTAACGTAAAACACTAAACCCTAAACCTAGATAAAACCCTTAGCCTAGAACCCTAAATCCTAAACCTAAAGCCCTAAGAAACCCTTAACCCTACACTTTAAGAAACCATAAATCCTATATACCCTAAAATAAACCTTAAAAACCATTTAAAACCCCTAAAATCCCTAAGCTCTAAATCCTAAATCCTAAAAATCCATAAACCCTAAACCTAAAAAAGACAAAAAACCATAATCCCTAAACACTAAGAGTCACCTAACCCTTGTAACCCCAGAAAAACCAAAAAAAACATCTAAATCTAAAAGACTCTAAGTTCTAAACCCTATAAAGCCCTAAATCGTATATACTAAAACCAAAAAACACCAAAAAAAACCTAAGCCCTCAACCCTAAACCTAAAAAACCCAAAGCCCTAAACCCTAAGAAATAGTTAACACTTAAAAACCCTAAAAAGACCTAAAGAACCCTAAACCTTAAAAACTCTAAGCTCTAAACCCTATAAAGAAGTAAATCGTATATGCTTAACCGTAAAACAAAACCTAAGCCCAAAACCGATAAAATCCTAAAAAACTTTATCTTTAAAAACCCTATACGCTAAACCTTAAGAGATCCTAAATCCTATAAACCCTAAAAACCATTTTAAACCCTAATCTTTAAACCCTAAATCTTAAAATCCGTAACCCCAAAACCCTAAAAGAAACTTAAGGAAACGTTAACCCTTAAAAACCCAAAAAACACCTAAAGCTAAATAAACTCTATGCTCTAAACGCTATAAAGCCCAAAATCATATATGCTAAACCCTAAAAAACACAAAAAAACCTAAGCCTTAAACCCTAAACCTATAAAATCCTAAAAAACGATAACCTAAGAAACCCAAAGCCCTAAACCCTAAAAACCATTTAAAACACCTACAAAATCATAAGCTCTAAACCCTAAATCCAAAAATCTGTAAACCCTAAACCTAAAAAAACACAAAAAAGCCATAAGAAAAACTTAACCCTCAAAAACACTAAAATAGACCCAAAAACCCCTAAAGTTAAAAAACTTTAAGCTCTAAACCCTATAATGCCCTAAATCGTATATGCTAAACCCTAAAAAATACAAAAAAATATTCTAAGCCCTAATCCCTAAACCTATAAAATCCAAAAAAACCATAACCTAAAAACCCAAACTCCTAATCCCTAAACACTAAAAATCCTAAGCAACACTTAACCGTTAAAAACCATAAAAAAAAACCAAAAATACCCAAAACCTAAAAATCTCTATACTCTAAACTCAATAAAGTCCTAGATCGTATATCTGAAACCCTAAAAACACACAAAAAAATCCTAAGCCCTAAAATCTAAGCTTATCAAAACCCTAAAAAACCTTAACCCAAATAATCCAAAGCCCTAAACACTATAATCCTAAATAAAACCCATAACCTAAGACCATAAACCTAAAATAACCCTACACCCTACACCCTAAACCCAAACCAAAACCCCTACACCTTAAGAAACCCTAAATCCTATAAACCATAAAATAAAACCTAAAAACCATTCAAAACCCCTACAAAATTCCAAGTTTTAAACCATAAACCCTAATAAACCTAAGAAACACTTAAACTTTAAAAACCCTATAAGAAAACCCAAAAAATGACTAAATCTAAAATACTATAAACTCTAAAACCAATAAAGCGCTGAATTGTATATGCTAAACCCTAAAAAATACAAAAAAAAAACCAATCCCTAAAACCTAAAAACCTTAACCTAAAAACCCAAAGCCCTAAACCCTAATAACCTAGAGAATAACCTTAACCTAAAACCCTAGACATAAAAAAATCCTAAGCCCAAAACCCTAAATCCAAACAGAAAACCCTAAACTCTAAACCCTTAATCCTAAATATTCGTAAACCCTAAACCTAAAAAACACAAAAAAATCCTAAACCCTAAACCCTAGAAAACCCTAAGAAACACTTAATCCTTAAAAACCCTAAAAATCCTAAGAAACACAAAAACCCTAAAAACCCCTAAGAAACACTTAGTCCTTAAAAACCCTAAAACCCCCTAAACCTAATAAACTCTAAGATCTGAACCCTATAAAGCCCTAAATCTTATATGCTAAACCTTATGAAACCCTAAATCCTATAAACCCTAAAATCAACCCTAAAACCCATTTTAAACCCCTAAAAACCCTTAAGCTCTAAACCCTAAATAATAAAAATCCATAAACTCTAAATCTAAAAATACGCAAAAAAAAAAACATAAGAAACCCTTCACCCTTAAAAACCCTAAAAAAATTCAAAAACTCTAAGCTCTAAACCCTATAATGCCCTAAATCTCAAAAAACCTAAACCCTAACCTAAAAACCTAAATCCTAAAGTTAAAGCCCTAAGAAACCCTATATCCTAAACCTTGAGAAACCCTAAAAATCCATACACCCTAGACCTAAAAACACACAAAAAACCCTAAGCCATAAATCCTAAACGCTTAAAAAACCCTTAGAAACACCTAAACCGTAAAACCCGTAGAAAAACCCAAAACCCGCTATACCTAATAAAAACTCTAAGCTCTTAACCCTAAACACTAAAACTATAAATCCTAAACCTTAAGAAATGCTAAACCCTAAACCCTAAGAAACCATAAACCTTAAGAAACCCTCGACTAAACCCTAAACCCTAAAAAACCCTAAGAAAAACTTAATCATTAAAAAACCTAAAAAAGCCCTAAACCTAAAAAAAAACCTAAGCCCTAAACCCTAAACCCTATAGAGTACTAAATGGTATATGCTAAACCCTTAAAAAACACAAAAAAAAAAACCCTATGCCCTAAATCCGAAAAACCTAAATAAAACCCTAAACCTAAAACCTTAAACCCTAACAAACACTAAGCCCTAAACCCTAAACCCTAACGTAAAACCCTAAACCCTAAACCTAGATAAAACCCTAAGCCTAAAAACCTAAATCCTAAACCTAAAGCCCTAAGAAACCCTTAACCCGAAACTTTAAGAAACCATAAATCCTATATACCCTAAAATAAACCTTAAAAACCATTTAAAACCCCTAAAAACCCTAAGCTCTAAACCCTAAATCCTAAAAATACCTAAACCCTAAACCTAAAAAAGACAAAAAAATTTAATCCCTAAACACTAAGAGTCACCTAACCCTTGAAACCCCAGAAAAACCAAAAAAACCTCTAAATCTAAAAGACTCTAAGTTCTAAACCCTATAAAGCCCTAAATCGTATATACTAAAACCAAAAAACACCAAAAAAAAACTAAGCCCTTAACCCTAAACCTAAAAAACCCAAAGCCCTAAACCCTAAGAAACAGTTAACACTTAAAAACCCTAAAAAGACCTAAAGAACCCTAAACCTTAAAAACTCTAAGCTCTAAACCCTATAAAGAAGTAAATCGTATATGCTTAACCGTAAAACAAAACCTAAGCCCAAAACCGATAAAATCCTAAAAAACTTTATCTTTAAAAACCCTATACCCTAAACCTTAAGAAATCCTAAATCCTATAAACCCTAAAAACCATTTTAAACCCTAAATCTTAAAATCCGTAACCCCAAAACCCTAAAAGAAACTTAAGGAAAAGTTAACCCTTAAAAACCCAAAAAACACCTAAAGCTAAACAAACTCTATGCTGTAAAAGCTATAAAGCCCAAAATCATATATGCTAAACCCTAAAAAACACAAAAAAACCTAAGCCTTAAACCCTAAACCTATAAAATCCTAAAAAAACAATAACCTAAGAAACCCAAAGCCCTAAACCCTAAAATCCATTTAAAACACCTACAAAATCGTAAGCTCTAAACCCTAAATCCAAAAAATCTGTAAACCCTAAACCTAAAAAAACCCAAAAAAGCCATAAGAAAAACTTAACCCTCAAAAACACTAAAATAGACCCAAAAACCCCTAAAGTTAAAAAACTTTAAGCTCTAAACCCTATAATGCCCTAAATCGTATATGCTAAACCCTAAAAAATACAAAAAAATACTCTAAGCCCTAAACCCTAAACCTATAAAATCCAAAAAAACCATAACCTAAAAACCCAAACTCCTAATCCCTAAACACTAAAAATCCTAAGAAACACTTAACCGTTAAAAACCATAAAAAAAAACCAAAAATACCCAAAACCTAAAAATCTCTATACTCTAAACTCAATAAAGTCCTAGATCGTATATCTGAAACCCTAAAAACACACAAAAAAATCCTAAGCCCTAAAATCTAAGCTTATCAAAACCCTAAAAAACCTTAACCTAAATAATCCAAAACCCTAAACACTATAATCCTAAATAAAACCCATAACCTAAGACCATAAACCTAAAATAACCCTACACCCTAAACCCAAAACCAAAACCCCAAAACCCCTAAACCTTAAGAAACCCTAAATCCTATAAACCATAAAATAAAACCTAAAAACCATTCAAAACCCCTACAAAATCCCAAGTTTTAAACCATAAACCCTAATAAACCTAAGAAACACTTAAACTTTAAAAACCCTAAAAGAAAACCGAAAAAATGACTAAACCTAAAATACTATAAACTCTAAAACCAATAAAGCGCTGAATTGTATATGCTAAACACTAAAAAATACAAAAAAAAAAACAATCCCTAAACCCTAAAAACCCAAAGCCCTAAACCCTAATAACCTAGAGAATAACCTTAACCTAAAACACTAGACATAAAAAAACCCTAAGCCCAAAACCCTAAATCCAAACAGAAAACCCTAAAATCTAAACCCTTAATCCTAAATATTCATAAACCCTAAACCTAAAAAACACAAGAAAATCCTAAACCCTAAACCCTAAAAATCCCTAAGAAACACTTAATCCTTAAAAACCCTAAAAATCCTAAGAAACACAAAAACCCTAAAAACCCCTACGAAACACTTAGTCCTTAAAAACCCTAAAAAACCCCTAAACCTAATAAACTCTAAGATCTGAACCCTATAAAGCCCTAAATCTTATATGCTAAACCTTATGAAACCCTAAATCCTATAAACCCTAAAATCAACCCTAAAACCCATTTTAAACCCCTAAAAACCCTTAAGCTCTAAACCCTAAATAATAAAAATCCATAAACTCTAAAGCTAAAAATACACAAAAAAAAAAAAAACATAAGAAACCCTTCACCCTTAAAAACCCTAAAAAAAATTCAAAAACTCATAAACCTAAAAAACTCTAAGATCTAAACCCTATAAAGCCCTAAATCTCAAAAAACCTTAACCCTAACCTAAAAACCTAAATCCTAAACTTAAAACCCTAAGAAACCCTATATGCTAAACCTTGAGAAACCCTAAAAATCCATACACCCTAGACCTAAAAACACACAAAAAACCCTAAGCCCTAAACCCTAAACACTAAAAAAACCCTTAGAAACACTTAAACCGTAAAACCCGTAGAAAAACCCAAAACCCGCTATACCTAATAAAAACTCTAAGCTCTTAAACCTAAACACTAAAACTCTAAACCCTAAACCTTAACAAATGCTAAACCCTAAACCCTAAGAAACCATAAACCTTAAGAAACCCTCGACTAAACCCTACACCCTAAAAAACCCTAAGAAAAACTTAATCATTAAAAATCCTAAAAAAGCCCTAAACCTAAAAAACTCTAAGCTCTAAACAATATAAACCCTAAATCGTTTATGATAAACCCTAAAAAAAAAAAAACACCAAGCCCTAAACCCTAAAAACATAACCTTAAAAACCCAAAGCCCCCAACCCTAAAAACATAGATAAAACCATTACCAAAAACCCTAAACCTAAAATACCATAACCCCTTAACCCTAAACCCTAACCTAAAACGCTAAATATTAAACATAAAACCCTAAGAAACGCTAAACATTAAACCTTAAGAAACACAAAATCCAATAAACCCTAAAATAAACCCTAAAACCCATTTAAAATCCATACAAAACCCTAAGCTCTTCACCCTAAATCCTAAATATCTGAAAACCCTTAACCTAAAAAGCATGAAAAACTTCTAAACCCTAAACCCTAAGAAACCATAAGAAACACTTAACCCTTAGAACCCTAAAAAACCCAAAAACCCCTATACCTAAAAAACACTAAGCTCTAAACCCAATAAAGTCCTAAACTGTATATGCTAAACCCTAAAAAACAAAAAAAAAAAATGTAAGACCAAACCCTTAACCTATAAAACCGTAAAAAACCGAAGCACTAAACACTAAAAACCTAGATAAAGCCCTTAACCTAAAACCCTAAGCCTAAAAAAACCCTAATCCCTAAACCATAAACACTAACCTAAAACACTAAAAAACACAAAACCCTAAACTCTAAGAAATCCTAAATCCTATAAACCCTAAAATAAATCCTAAAAATAATTTAAAACCCTACAAAAACCCTAAGTTGTAAACCCTAAATCCTAATAATCTGTAAACTCTAAACCTAAAAAACACAAAAAACCCTAAACCTAAAAAACTCTAACCTTTAAACCATATAAATCCCTAAATCGTATATGCTAAACCCTAAGAAACACAAAAAACCTAAGCCCTAAACCATAAACCTATAATAGCCTAAAAACCCCAAAACCCTAAACTCTAAAAACCTTGATAAAACCCTTAACCCAAAACCATAAACATAAAAAAAATCTAAGCCTTAAACCCTACACCCTAACCTAAAACTCTAATCCTAAAGCTAAAACCTTAAGAAACCCTAAAACCTATAAACCCTAAAAACAATTTAAACCCCTACAAAACCTAAGCTTTAATCCCTAAATCATAAAAATATGCAAACGTTAAACCCAAAACACAAAAAAAACCCTAAGAAACACTTAACCCATAAAAAGTAAAAAAAACCCTAAACCCCCTAAACAGAAAAAAAACTCTAAGCTCGAAGTGCAATAAAGCCCTAAATCATATACGCTAAATCTTAAAATACACAAAATAACCTTAAGCCCTAAACCCTAAACCTATAAAACCCTAAAAATCATTGTCCTAAAAAATTCAAAAGCCTTAACCCTAAAAACCTAGATAAAACCCTTAACCTAAAACCCTAAACACTAACCTATAACCCTAAGAAACCCTAAACCCTTAACCTTAAAAAACCATAAATCCTATAAACCCTAAAACAATTTAAAACCCCTAAAAAACCCTAATCTCTAAACCCTAAATCCTTAAAATCCATAAACCCTAAACCTAAAAAGGACAAAAAAAAAACCTAAGCCCTAAACCCTAAAACACTAAAGAAACCCTAAACCCTAAGCCTTAAGAAACCCTTAAACCCCAAAATAAACCCTAAAAACCATTTAAAACTCCTACAATACCCTAAGCTCTAAACCAGAAACAATAAAAAACCCTAAGAAAAACTTAACCCTAAAAAACACAAAAAACCCTTAACCTAAAAAACTCTTAGCTATGAACCCTATAAACCTTAACCTAAGAAAAATCCAAAGCCTTAAACCCTAAAAACCTAGATAAAACGATTAACCTAAAACCCCAAACCTAAAAAAATCTTAAGCCCTAAACCCTAAACCGTAAACCCTAAATCCTAAACCTAAAACCCTAAGCAACCCTAAAGTTTACAAAGCCCTAAGTCCTATAAATTCTAAAATAAACCCTCAAAATGATTTAAAACCCCTACAAATCCCTAAGCTCTAAACCCTAAATCCTAAAAATTCGCAAACCCTAAGCCATAAGCCCTAAAACCTAAAAAAACCCTAAGAAACACTTAACCCTTAAAAACCAAAAAAACTCGAAGCTCTAAACACTATAAAGCCCAAAATGGTATATGCTAAACCCTAAAAACACACCAAACAAAAAACCCTATGCCCTAAATCCTAAAAACCTAAAAAAAACCTTAACCTAAAACCCTAAACCTAAACAAACCCTAAGCCCTAAACTCTGAAACTTAACGTAAAACGCTAAACCCTAAAAATATATAAACCCTTAGCCTAAAGCTCTAAACCCTAACCAAAAACACTAAATCCTACACCTAAAGCCCTAAGAAACCCTTAACCCTAAACTTTAAGAAACCATAAATCCTATATACCCTAAAATAAACCTTAAAAACCATTTAAAACCCCTTAAAACTCTAAGCTCTAAACCCTATATACCAAAAATCCCAAAACCCTAAAACTATAAACAACACAAAAAACATTAATCCCCAAACCTTAAGAGTCACCTAACCCTTAGAACCCCAGAAAAACCAAAAGAAACTTCTAAATATAAAAAATCTAAGCTCTAAACCCTATAAATCCCCAAATCGTATATATTAAACCCTAAAATCACCAAAAAATCTAAGACCTTAACCCTAAACCTATAAAACCCTAAAAAACCCAAAGACATAAACCCTAAAAACCCCAAGAAACACTTAAAAGCCCTAAAAAGACCTGAAGACCCCTAAACTTTAAAAACACTAAGCTCTAAACCATATAAAAACGTAAATCGTATAAGCTAAACGCTAAAAAAAACCATAAGCCTTAAACCTATAAAATCCTAAAAAACCTTAAATTAAAAAACCCAAAGCCCTGAAAACCCAAAACCCTAAAAACCTAGAAAAACCCCATAACCTAAAAATTCAAAAACCCTAACCTAAAACTGTAAATTCTAAACCTAAAACAATAGGAAACCCTAAACCTTAAGAAATCCTAAACTCTATAAACCCTAAAAACCATTTAAAACCTTAATCTCTAAACCCTAAACCCTAAACCCTAAACCCTAACCTAAAACTCTAAATCCTAAACCTAAAACCCTAAGAAACCATAAAACCTAAACCTTAATAAACCCTAAATCCCGGCAAAACCCTACGCTCTGAACCCTATAAAGCCCTAAATGGTATACACTAAACCCTAAAAACACACCCAAAAAAAACCCTATGCCCTAAATCCTAAAAACCTAAATAAAACCCTTAACCTAAAACCCTAAACCTAAACAAACCCTAAGCCCTAAACTCTAAACCCTAACGTAAAACCCTAAACCTAGATAAAATCGTTAGCCTAAAACCATAAACCCTAACCAAAAACCCTAAATCCTAAACTTAAATCCCTAAGAAACCCTTAACCCTAAACTTTAAGAAACCATAAATCCTATATACCCTACAATAAACATAAAAACCCATTTAAAACCCCTAAAAACCCTAAGCTCTATGCCCTAAATCCTAAAAATCCATAAACCCTACACCTAAAAAAGACAAAAAAACGTTAATCCCTAAACCCTAAGAGTCACCTAACCCTTAAAACCCCAGAAAAACCAAAAAAACCTCTATATCTAAAAGACTCTTAGCTTTCAACCCTATAAAGCCCTAAATTGTATAAATTAAACCCTAAAAACACCAAAAGAAAACGTAAGCCCTTAATCCTAAACCTATAAAACCCTAAAAAACCCAAAGCCCTAAACCCTAAAAACCCAAGAAACACTTAACACTTAAAAATCCGAAAAAAGACCTAAAGGCCCCTAAACCTTAAAAACTCTAAGCTTTAAACCATATAAAGACGTAAATCGTATATGCTAAACCCTAAAAAAAAACCTAAGACCTAAACCTACAAAATCCTAAAAAACCTTAACTTAAAAAACCCAAAGCCCTGAAAACCCAAAACTCAAAAAACCTAGATAAAACCCATAACCTAAAAAACCCTAAACCATAACCTTAAACTCTAAATACTAAATCTAAAACAATAGGAAACCCTAAACCATAACCTTAAACTCTAAATCCTAAACCTAAAACAATAGCAAGCCCTAAACCCTAAACCTTAAGAAACCCTAAATCCTATAAACCCTAAAAACCATTTAAAACCCTTATCTCTAAACCCTAAATCCTAAAAATCCATAACCCCAAAACCCTTAAAAAAAACTTAAGGCAGACTCAACCCTTAAAAAAAAAACCCAAAAACACCTAAATATAAAAAAGAAGTCTAAGCTCTAAACCCTATAAAGCCCTAACTAATATATGCTAAACCCTAATAAACACAAAAAAACCCTAAGCCCTAAACCCTAAACCTATAAAATCCTAAAAAACGATAACCTTAGAAACCCAAAGCCCTAAACCCTAAAAACCTAAAAAAAACCATTAACGTATGACCCTAAGAAACACTTCACCTTAAAACCCTTCAAAAAACTAAAAACCCTAAACCCTAAATACCTAAAAAAAAACCTGAACCAAAAACCTTGTGTATAAAAAAAACCCTAAGCCCTAAACCTTAAACCCTAACCTAAAACTCTAAATCCTAAACCTAAAACCCTTACAAACCCTATACCCTACACCTTAATAAACCCTAAAACCCAACAAAACTCTACATTCTAAACCATAAACCCTAAGAAACCCTAAACCATAACCTTAGAAACCCAAAGCCCTAAACCCTAACGTAAAATCCTTAGCCTAAAACCCTAAACACTAACCAAAAACCCCAAATCCTAAACCTAAATCCCTAAGAAACCCTTAACCCTAAACTTTAAGAAACCATAAATCCTATATACCCTAAAATAAAATTTAAAAACCATTTAAAACCCCTATAAACTCTAAGCTCTAAACCCTTTATCCTAAAAATTCATAAACCCTACACCTAAAAAAGACAAAAACGTTAATCCCTAAGCCCTAAGAGTCACCTAACCCTTAAAACCTAGAAAAACCAAAAAACCCTCTAATTCTAAAATATTCTAAACTCTAAACCCTATAAAGCCCTAAATTGTATATATTAAATCCTAAAAACACCAAAACAAACCTAAGCCCTTAACCCTAAACCTATAAAACCCTAAATAACCTTAACCTAAAAAACCCAAAGCCCTAAACCCTAAAAACCCTAAGAAACACTTAACACTTAAAAACCCTAAAAAGACCTAAAGATCACTAAACATTAAAAACTATAAGCTCTAAACCCTATAAAGACATAAATCGTATATGCTAAACCCAAAAAAAACACAAAAAAAATCCTAAGCACTAAACCCTAAACCTATAAAACCCTAAAACCTTAACCTAAAAAACCCAAATCACTAAACACTACAAACCTAGAGAAAAAAAATAACCTAAAACCCTAAACCTAAAAAACAACCCTAAAACCTAACCTAAAACCCTAAATCCTAAACCTAAAACCCGAAGAAATACTAAACCTTAAGAAATCCTAATCCGATAAACTCTAAAATAGACCCTAAAAATCATTTAAAACAATTACAAAACCCGAAGCTCTAAACCGTAAATCCAAAAAAAATATGTAACCCCAAAACCCTAAACCATAAAAAACTTAAGGAACACTTAACCCTTAAAAATACCCAAAAAACTTAAAGCTAAAAAAACTCTAAGCTCCAATCCCTATAAAGCCCTAAATCATATATGCTAAACCCTAAAAAACACAAATAAAAAAACCCTAAGCGCTAAACCCTATACCAATAAAATCCTAAAAAACCTTAACCTGAAATACCCAAAGCCCTAAACCCTAAAAACCTAAATAAAACCCTTAATCTAATAACCCTAAGAAACACTTCACCCTTAAAAACCTTAAAAGACCACAAAACCATAAACCTGAAAAAATCCTAAACCTTAAACCATAAATACCTAACTAAAACCGTTAACCTAAAACCTTAGACCTAAAACAACCCTAAGCCCTAAACCCTAAAACCAACCTAAAACTCTAAATCCTAAACCTAAAACGCTAAGAAACCCTAAAACCTAAACCTTAAGAAACCCTAAAATAAACACTAAAAATTATTTAAACCACTACAAAACCCTAAGCCCTAAACCATAAACCCTAAGAAACAGTTTACCCTTAAAAACCCCAAAAACCTCTAAACCTTAAAAACTCCAAGCTGTAAACCCTATAAAGCCCTAAATCATATATGATAATCCCAAAAAAACACTAAAAAGCCCAAAGCCCTAAACCTTAAACATATAAAAGCATAAAACACCTTAACCTAAACAACCCAAAGCCGTAAACCCTAAAAATCTAAATAAAACCCTTAACCTAAAACCCTAAATCTGAAAAAACCTAAGCCCTAAACCCTAAACCCTAACATAAAACTCTAAATCCTAAACCTAAAACCCTAAACCTTAAGAAACACTAAATCCTATAAACCATAAAATAACCCTAA
>JAJOOH010072160.1:0-18752 GCA_029582605.1 Solanum gracilifrons
CTTCAGTACATCCCAACACTTGATGAAGAAACCCATTGTGTACCCATCTGGACCAGGAGCCTTATCGGCTGCACATAGCTTTAGGCAATTTAGAACTTCATTCTCCTCAAATCTGCCTTGCAGGGACATTTTTTCCTCTTCAGTCAACATTGGGCATTCAGCATTATTATAATTTTAAAAGCTTAAAACACAAACTTGAGGCCAACACTAGAATCTCACATAAGACCAGGAAAGCACCATGAAAAGAATTTGAGCATCCACCCAAAACATAAAAGCAATAATGAGGGTTATATTCTCTGATATCCTTCCCCGTGTGCAACCCAATTCTACAACTTTTGCGTATTTTTGTCCTTTTTTAAGAGGATTGAAGAGTTGACTTGATGTACAGAGAGATTAGCCTCAATAGGCTGAAGAATGCACCCAAAGCAAGAGCGCAGGCTCGATACAATGATGAGTGGGCCTAGAGTGTTTACGCTAGGGAGAGAGACACAACTCAACAACCTAAGGAGAGAACCTGGAGCAGAGTCAGTGGCTTGATGGGCTAAATTGAGTGAGAAATGAGAGAAGCTTGGTGCAGCTCGACGAACCGGGGTGTGAGAGAGAAGCCAAAAGCAAATACAACAGGTGGAGAAAAGAAATTTATGAAACTAGGCTTACCAAATTTGGCTTTGATAACATGTAAAAGAAAACTTGAAGCACATACTTATTTAAAGCACATAGCTTCCCCCATGAAGCGATGCCTTTTAATAACACCGATCATGATACTATGCAATCCATCCTTTTTTTTAGAATGAAAAAAAAAAGAAAGTAAATACTCTACCCTGAATTTTTCCCTTGCAAAGGTTGGTCTAACAGTAGCCTAACCATGTTAAATGACTATAATGCAAAAGCCAGTGTTCTCTGGATTTGCTTCAAGTTGATGAAACACAGACCCATCAACTATTTCCCGAAACCAAAAAAAAACATGAAGAATATAGAGGAAAGAAGACATGCTACCCATCAAGACCCTCAAATCACTCCTACCCAGAAGGTCAAGTATTTCAAACACAAGAAAAAATGTCCAATACGGATACTCTTAGGACACAAAACTCACCTTTCCAGCAAATGGGATCCGGAAAGGTTCTGTGCAGAATATCCCTCGTCGTGCTAGAGCAATTAAAGATGTATTAACAGCTATTGATAACTCCATTGGCAGCTCTGGAGGGATAACTGAAGTAATTATCAATGAACAACTGAGAAACAGCTTGTATTTACTTCTTGTTGGGTCCTCTAGCCCCTGCATGTGAGCACGTGCCAAGGAGAAAAAGGGAAAGAAATTAGCATTCCACGACAAAACTTCATTCCACTCTAGAAGCATGGCCAGTTATCTGAGTTACTTCCCACAGATGATTTGAAGGAGACGGCTGAAACTAGACAAGCCTAAACAAATCCAATCAGAGAACCAAGATAATACCTTTTTAAGAACATATCCCGCTGCGATTACGGCAAAAACAACCAAGAAAAGAATAAAAAAACCACTTTCCCAGCTGTTAGCAGTAACCTACAAAAAGTAATACATATGTCATGGTACTTTGAAAATCCAATGATAGCATCATTTGTAGAAACGCAAATAATAATGCTCATCTTGAGATACCAGCAGATTAAAGAGCATTATTTACCCTCTCTGTGGAAAATAAAATAGTCCGCATAAGTTTGCCTTGACTTGTTTCAAACCCAGTTCGTAGAACAACAGCTAAGCATCCACCATCAGGGGTCTTCATTGGATAGCTCTACTCATGATGACAATCAAAGGAAGACAAAAAAAAGGAAAAGGAAAAAGTTAATGAATAAATTCTAGAAGCAACTAAACATAAATAGTTACCAATCATTGACAACCTTATCGGGTGTATGCTGCAAAATTTTGGTTCCACCAAAAAGGACATGGGCTTTATCTCGCTTAGCAGACAATGTCTCCCCAATTCCTCTACCCATGATTGAAACCTGAACGAATTAAGGGGGAATGATTAAAACTAAGAAGTTGTATACCCAGCATATAATAAAGACTTAGAAGCATGAGCACCACAAGTTGCAATAAGAGACAGCTTGACGAACTTAGACACTTATCATTCTGCCATCTCCCGCTCATTATATTCAATAACTGACAGCTCATAAATTTGAAAAGGGCTCAGTGCAGCAATAGCTGGACCTAGCATTCGTAGCCGACAACAGAAAGAATTGAACTCCGACAGAAGGGTTTGCTACATCCATTAGACAATGGAAGCTGAAAATGTGCAAATATGGAGGCAAGACATGCTCAGTCAAACTCTACAAGTACATATTCCCCTATTGACTGGGGGAAATGGCTATAAAGACAGCATTGCCCTTCACAATCAATTTATCAAATTAGAGATAATCTCACCCAAGTCCGATTGAAATGTCAGTCCCTTAACATGACACTGAAAATACCAAAATCTACCACAGGTAACTCTTTGATAGCTTTGAACAGTAAATATAAGAAAAAACAATGAGTGCCAACTAAAAGAGCAGTTCCCCCAGCATCTTGTCTAAGAAAACGAAATAGATATATGTAGTGCAGCTTCATTTACTTGTATATAAACAGCATCAAACAGAGAACAGAAAAGGAAGATTACCTTCCATTGTGGGGTTGATTCGCCTGTCAAAATAGCCTCATTCACAATAGCAGTTCCAGCTAGCAAAAGCATGTCAGCAGGTACAGACTTGTCTTCTCCATTTTGACCAACAGAGCGCCCGACGGACACAACATCTCCGGGTAACAGTTCAGTCCCAGAGAGTTTCACCCACCTACCATGCACACCTCTTAACACTCAGCATGAAGAATATGCATATCTATCTATTGATGTTTAAATTGCAGTACATGTGGAAAAAAAATAGTATAAGGAGCAATGCTTGTCTTGACATACTTTCCACAACGATACACCATCAAAGTCTGGCTGTCAACTCTTACACGCCTTAATTCAGACAGGGTCTTCAACCGGCTTTTAGCCATTGTTGACTCAAACATAAACAGCATAAACAAAGTGAACAAACTGTAATACCAGTATTCATCTAAGCACCATAAACCCACACAAAAGACCTGCATGTAATGAGCACCTGTTAGATAATTTTGAAAACAAAATAAACAATAGGGCAGTGACTGCAGTAGGAAACTATCAAATAGATAAATGATTTCAATCAAAACATACCTGGAATACAAAGAAAGGCTCCATGACCTGCTCTTTCATCAGTTTCTGAAATGTTGGCTGAGGATATTCAAACCTACATGGGTCAGGTAAGCAAGGAACAATCAGTTCATTGAACTTGCATTTGAAATCAACAAGCTGGAAATGTTAATCACATAAAGATATTAATTTGATTAGGTCCTAGTCATCAATGAGAATTAAAATAATAATAGCAAGAAAGGTTTAGAAGATACAATTGCGGTCCAAAAGCTATAATAACCTCTGAAGTATTAAGGAGTTCGTGAGTCTATTACCTTATTGTAGGATTCAAATAAAATTACAACACTGGGCATTTCTTTGCTAAAAATTATGAATACCCTCTTTAATGCTTACATTTCACCAACAAATATAAGGTTAGAATAGAAAAGCAAGAATTCCATTCCATTGGTCAGACATCACAAAATCTGAGCAGCACCCAGTATGGACTTATGCAGCTAGCAGCACACATTAAAGCAACACCTGGAGTAGGATCATCCCCATGCCCCATAAATAGCAGTTAAAGAGACCTCAAATCAGGGAGAGGATTTTTTTTCAGTTGAAGAACTAGGTTCTCTGTTTCTTTAAAAAAAATTCTTGCCAAGACTTTTTTATTTCAAGAAAGAGGAGGAGGAGGAGAGCAGAACATTGCAGGAGAGAACCACAAAATGTTCTGTGATGAAAGCTTGACACGGGATTACATAATGGTCTGCCAAGGGAATGCATAGAAAAGAGGGAAAACTCACACGTTCCGGCCCCATTTCTCACTTGCAGCAACAACTTTAGCTTCAGTTCCATGGCCAGTATTCTTAAGGTAGTATCCAAACGTCTCTTTTGAAGGATAAGGAAGTTTGCTGAAAGTTCCTTTCTCCTTTGAATAGATGTACTGTTGCTTCCTGAATTCAAAATAAATCTCATCCACATCCTCAGAAGACGAAGAACCAGCCAGCTGCATAAACAGAGGAACAGTTTGACACAATCAGGATTCAGGAGATGGAATAAAGAGTTTTCTTTTTGTTGGAAAACAGATAAACCAGTTTGAAGCCTCGAATCTTAGAATCAGTACAGAGCTTGAAAACACTAGATTTTTCCATGGATTGCCAGCTCTAGGGTTGAAACTTTTTTTTTAAAAAAATCTAACAAGGAGCATGGTGGAATGAGGGCTTTGTAGATTATCTCAAAAAAATGAGGATGAAGCTACTGGATGTAGAAATCTGTACCTCAGTTAAGCTAACTACTGGGCGTAGAATTTTGTACCTCGGTTAAGCTAGCTACTGGGCATAGAAATGGAAAATGAAGTATATAATGTATTGCTGATGATTCCATCCTTCAGTCTTTGTGCATTATAATTCTTTTTTTGCTATGTGCACAAATATCATTATGTAAATTGTCACAACTATTTTCATCTGTTCTTATGAATGTGTAATTTGTGAGCCATGAATCATTACCTAACCTTTAGTTAGTAAATGCTGTGTCTTTTTCTTCTTGGTTGAGATTTTTTTAAAAATATTTTACCCAACAACAACATACATAGTGAAATTCCACAAGTGGAGTCAAGGGAGGGTAGAATGTACGCAAACCTGACCTCGTGGAGGTAGAGAGGCTGTTTCCGAAAGATATTGGTAACTATTGGTAAATGTAATAAAGTTGATATTATATTAACAGCTCTGTAATTTATGTATAAGATCAGTACTTCCAAACTTTCTTACGTTCGCCAAGATTAAAGCAACCAAGGTATACTTATTTTTGATAAAGGACTGATACAAGCTTGACCAACATTTTCTTGTTGGTCCATTTGAGGACAAGTGGTAAAAGCATGAAGAATCCTGAATACTCATCTACATGCTGCAATTTACTTCAAGTGACAGACTAAATCACTAAGATGGAGAGATTAGAACCATCCTAATGAAATAAAAATGACAAATGGGTCTCTTTTTAATCAAATTAAACCACCTCATTAATGGAAGAGAGTTAAAGGTAGTCATGATGCAGAGAATTACTAGTGATTAACACCTACATCTAGACGAACACCTGTTTAATATCTTCAATCAATTGCGAATTCGAGATCTCCACACTCATAACAACCTTACTCTTTCAGTTATCTCTTTGAACTTACTTCAGTTCATTCTTGCAGCAAAAGTACCACGTTAACCCTCAAAATATTTAGTACTCTTAAGCTTGTCACTTAAGTCATAGTTTTCCTTTCTGAGCATCTTTTTTGCTGTGAAACATGGTCAACAAGAGATTGTTATGTTTGGAATTCAAGAAATCTTAGGAAGGAACGCCTACAGGGCCCACCCTAAGCACTCCAATTAGATTGAGACAGCAAAACAATTACCAAATAAATAGCAAGATTAGCAATAATGACAAGGCCCTGAGTTCAAGCATTTACATTCTTGATCTAATTGGCCACCTACCTCAGAAGGTGAGGGTAAAGGAGAGAGAAAAGGCTAGTTTACTCAATTAAGCATTTACAATTTACTTCAGTTTGTTCTGGTAGAGTTGGAATTGGAGTGCAAGCAACACATCCTCTTGCTTCTTATCCAATCCTGCAAGGATGGTAGGATTGGGGAAAGCTGACACATTCTCTATGTTTGTTTCTCCTCTTTTACTTCCTTATTAAAGACAGTGTTGTCAAAGGCACGATTAAGCCCTAAAGCGAGGCTCAAAACGTGTTGAGCGCTTTGCATCGCTTAATGTGCATTCCAATCTCCTCATCAAGGTTCTAAGGCATACTTTTCATTGCCAATGAGCCTCTTCTGAACAACGACACTAAACAATTGATATTTCACTTCATAGTGGTTTTTTGTCCAATTTCTTTGTTCATATATTTGTTATTCATGCTTATAATTATAAGTCTTAGACTAACCATATATGTTTATGTTTGTTCTCCCTTTGCGCCTTTTTTCACTAAAGCCCGCACTTTATTTGTGCTTTGCGCTTAATGGTCCAATGGACCTTGGAGTTTTTTTGTGCTTTTTGCTTTTGATAACACAGATTAAGGGAAGGAAGTAACCCTTGAATCTTTATGCCCTGCTCTCCTCTTTTTATCAGAACTAAAATATACTTAGATTTATAACCCCAACACTTCAATGCACCCCAAAAAAAAAATGCTAAGAAACGCTTGTCACACAATGTTAAGACTCAAAGAGTACAGCATACACATCTACGCTGGCTATGTCTAAAAAACATGAGTCAACCTCAAAAAGTTAGTAAAAATTATTATGTGAGGCAACCTCATAACTGTAACTTTTTTACCATTGTCAACCTTAGGAACAAGTACTATCAGTTAGTATGACAATCACGATAATAAAGGGTGTCAATCTACTGCTATAGCTCACTTACTTTATGAATAAGTAAAAGAACGATGCAGCCTGTTAAACTTGCTATCATAAAGGAACAATGCCGCCTGTTAAACTTCTTACAGAAACGTAATAAAGAAGATAATTAAGGTCAAGATATTGGACCCTAGACAAGTATGGTGTCCTACTCCAACAGATATTACTCTTGGGAAACCTTCAATTTCCGATCCTCTTTTTTATTTTTTGGAACACCTTCAATTTCCGGTCCTCTGTTTATTTTTTTGGAACGCCTTCAATTTTCCATCCTCTTAATCAAAAGAAGAACACAACGTGGTAGAATTTAAGACAGGTGGTGTTTAAAATTTTCGACAATTTCTTCTTTTTTTTCTCATTACTTGGCGAGTCACTTTCCAATTAGTTAAGATAAAGCTACAATGATAAGAACAAAATACTAAAGATACATCTAGCAGAAATCTCCTTAAAAACAAGAAAAAAATAGGATCTGCACCTTTCGAAAGTGAAGAGGCACAACTTCTTTACTTCCAGAGAACTTAGCTGGGGTGACTTTACAACAATCTGCTCGATGTATGTCATCCACCTGTCCAGGCAAAGAATTAAATTAGGTTCAGACTGTCACCCAACTATCTGCAATATGAACCTCATGTCTTGGAAATCTCAATATGCAGTGAGCAAATAGTACACTACTTTAACCACAAGCCCTGTAGCTCGGCCAGTATAACCCAAGGTTACATATTCCCCATCCTCCTCCTCTTAGCCCCTTAAGTAGCACAATAATTTACAAAATTGCTGGTCAAGATTCAAATTATGAATAGGAGTCCTAAATTGGTATTGAAGTAACTAACTAGAGAATGTTCTATCTATAAATGAAAAAAAAAAATCTGTTCATACCGAAGGGAGGAGACTGGGATTACAAATCTTCTTTGCATGACTGCATTGGGACCCTGTCAAATCTCATTTCGAATTCTAAACATGTAGGATGACATAAATAGGTATAATCATAACAATTTCATATCCTGAACTCCATAATTGTATAATACTTTACTTAATCCCCAAGCTATTGATCCCCCTCCCATGAGGATAAAACTGACAAAATTTGGCAATCAAGTAAAAATAGGTTGAGCAAACACATGAGTCACTACAAACTCTTCTTTGGCATAGTTCTTACCATTGATGAGGTTTCTGAATGAAGATATAAGAACAAAAGGTACTATTAAATTAAGCATGCCTGTTTCTTCAACTTCAATTCTTTTATATGAATATAAAAGTAGTTGCAGGAGAAAGGCAGCCTATCCACTTCAAGTGATACATAGAGATGGTACAATCAAATGGAAACTGAAGTATGGGTGGGTCCAGCATTGAGGTCAAAGGCATATGCCAAGAGAAAGGGATAGTAGCATAAATATCCAAACATAGAAGAACTACATATGCAGATTTAAATAGATCCATGTTCGTCTCATGCAGGCTAATTTGCTATGTCATTTTGTATTTAGGTCAAGTTTCAACCTTAATATATCTACTTGTTAAACAATTTACTGGAGTTTTAACTGCTCTAGCTAAAGTTGATTCCTACCTTTCAACAAGTCTTCGCCCCCACACCCCATAGCCCTCATCCCCACCACCCCTGCCTCCCCACATCCCACAGTATTTGTCTACATTTACCACCCTTGCCTCCCCACATCCCACAGTATTTGTCTACATTTACCACCCTTGCCTCCCCACATCCCACAGTATTTGTCTACATTTACCACCCCTGCCTACCCACATTCCACGGTATTTATCAACATTATATTTACTTTAAGGATAGGAGTAATATTCTTTTCAAGAAACTAACTTATTTTCCAAGAAAACCTCTTCATTCATACCAAATACACCCTAAATCTGTACCACTAGCATTCCCCAAGCTTTCTTAGCAAAACCCACTACAAAGATCATCTAATAATCCGAAATTTCACATTGAAACAGACAAAACAAATACTAAGTTAAAAAAATAACAATCCGACAATCTAATTAACTTATTTACAAACCTTGGAATACTGAACAAAACGCTTGAAATCAACGGACCAAACAGTGAACAAGAAGACCAGAGAATGAAAGGCAACGAGGGCACCAAGAACTATGAAAGCATCCGTAATATCTAAGCTAGGTACTACAGTTAGAAGCCAAACACCATATAGAATAACGAAGGGCCAAACATCCAAACGCCATGACCAGTGTCTCTTCTTGAGTAAATCCACACTCTCCACCACTTTCCCACCCACTTGAAATCGCGTCATCTCTCAATTCTCTCCAATGCGCCGCCGCTGCCGCTGTCGCCGTCGCCGTCCCGCCGATTGATACGATCTTAACGAACAGTTGAAAATTCCGATCTAGTTGAATGAGATTGGGGGAGAAAGAGAGGAGACGGGGTTTCAGTGATGCGTTATAGACTTATATATAAAAGGAGAAAAGCAAACGAGGAATTGGAATCTTGAAAAGGAAGTAGAGATTTTATTTTACTAGATTTTTCAGTTTCAAAGCTTATATATTATGTTCAAATAAAAAGGAAAAATTGCACAAAACCTAAGCACTTATTAAAAAAAAAAATCAATTATTATATGTATTTTATATTATTAAATAAAAAATAACTTAGAGACATACATAAAAAAATATATATGATAGTTTATCATCATCAAAATTATATATAGTGAACAAACTTTCATTATTTATGATATCAAAAATCAAAATTGCATTGATATTTGTAAATAAAAAAAATACACTTTAAATGACAAGATATAGGATATGAGCATCATGATATAATACAATTACTTACAATAAACAAACATAACAAAAAGGATAATGGTAAAGCAGAAGATGACAAACTGATAAGTGTGATGGAAGAAAATTGAAAACGGACAACACAGGATAGCAAACAAGTAAAGATTTATTGGTATAACTTTAATTGACTTTTAAGTTTTAAATATTAAGTTAATAATTGGATGACGATTGCTTGAGAAAAATAATAAATGACAAATTTCATCTATTGTATAACCAAAAAATAAAAGGTTCAATAACATTTCTAAAGGATTTTATGCTTAGTGTAAGTATCTTGTATGTGTCTCTCCTCCCGTATTAACAGGGCCGGCTCTATGCATACTTTAACAAGGCATTGGCCTTAGGCCCCCAATTTTAGGGGGCCTCAAGTTTTTACCAAAAATAAATTATGTGTTCATTTTTTATAGAAAAAATATTGATTATTTATGATAGAAAGTATAAATTTAAAATTATTATTTTATTCTCTTCAACCTCATTCAAATAGAAGAAATCAAGAAAATATTGTTTTATTTCTTACACTCTGTCCAATAATACTCACATTACTTTATTCTTTTTAACTCCTTTTACATTCTCTTCTTTGAATTTTTTATAAGTTAGAGTAATATTATGTCAAAAATATCAATTAATAGTCGAAAAGTGTTTAACAAAGTGAATTGTAAATTCTTTTTCCATCTCTTCTTAGATTTTCAAGCATTACAAAAACTAGGGGTGTTCACGGTTTGGATAAAAACTGATCCAAACCGAAAAACTGAACCAAACCGATTTTTATTTGGGTTAGGTGTGGTTTGGTTTTAGATTTTTAAAAACCAATAGTATATGGGTTGGTTATGGTTTTCTTCGAAAAAAACCAAAGAAATAACCGAACCGAACCGACAAATTAGATACATATATTTTATTAATATACATACATAATATATTATTTTTATAAACAATTTTAAAGATCTTATATGTGTTTTCATTAAAATTTATTTATAATTTACTTATTAAAGATAAAAATGTCCAAGGTGAAAATATTTATCTTATTGGTTTTATGTATATGAGTGTGTTTATGACAATTCTTTATAAGATTGAAAATGTCACTTTCTCTTTCTTCTAGGCCATAATAATGAATTTTGAAGTTTTATTCGTAGTAAATTCAATGATTGAAAGTTCTGTAATGTCAGTCATTCTATCTATATTCGTTTTAAATGGATTGTTGTCACCTTTTTCACGTTTTGAATGAATTGTTTCTTTTATTTTTTCTATGGTTAATAACCAAATAACTAAACCAAACCGATCCAAAACCGATAACAACCAAACTGATAAATATATACTATATTTGGTTTGGTTTGATTTTGATAATTTTAAAACCGATTAAGTTGGTTTGGTTTTGGATTTGACCAATAATTGATCCAAACAGACCCGTGAACACCCCTAACAAAAACCATAGTAAAATGTGGGGTAACCAAATTATTAGCTTCATCAAAGCTATGGTTCTAACTCTTATATACTTGTTTGAAATGTGTCAACTTATTACTTGTAGAACTATGTTAACAATTCATATAATGATTGCCCGAGTAAAATTATATTTTCAATGTTGAATTGATAAATCTTATTTTAAACTAATAATTGAAAAAGAAATCGAATAAATCATTTATATATAAAAAAATATTAAGTAATACTTTGCATTTAAAAATGTAAGAAAAATAAATTTTAAATAAATGCATGTGAAATTTATTTAGATTTCAGGCCTCTAATTAAGATTTCGCTTTAGGCCTCTGATTACATTGAGCCGCCCCCTGCGTATTAATGAGAACAATTTCTTTCTTAAAATAACATAAATAATATTTAAAATATGTATATGTGTAACAATATAAGAATTCAAAAAGAAAAAAAAATAGAAGTTTCAAATTGAAGAATGATCATGTGAAAGAATTTGATTAAATTTAATGATTATTTTTTTAAAAAAAAGATTAACTCTCTTTTTAATTCGATAATCCTTTAAATTTATTAATAACTTTCATTTAGATAATTGAAATATTATAATTTTTTTCCATTTCCTATATTAGCTTTCATGCGCCCGTGTAGAACGCAACTTGTCTCAAACATATTTCCCCTTGCTCACTATTATCTTGATAATTGTCCTCAACCTGGATTGCAAATGAATTAAGAGAAAGTTAATATATTTTATCGTTCGCCAATAATAATTGCAACCTCTAGCCAATTAACTTGGTATATAAGTATTATTTTAACGAGCAGCCATACATTTTAAAAATTCATGAAGTTAATTATTTTTCATACTATTGGATTATTCTTCATTTTAACTAACTATTGGCTCAAGCACCAATCAAAGATAGTCTATTCACAAAAAACAACTGGAAATGGGATAGACAAGAATATCTCATGAGATAAGCTTATCTTATTTTCTATATAGGATAGCTAATGTCACCATTCTAATACAAGATGTCTTCGAGACTAATTAGTACCCGTAAACCAAATGCGGGATAAAATAAGTGTGCATTATCCCACTTACCAAACAACCCCTTAGAATATACTTCACAACTCCTTGATAAACAACCCCTTAGAATATACACTTCACAACTCCTTGATGCACTTGTAGATGCCCCACTTCATATGAATTAGTTCTTCTTATTTGTTCCATAGCCATACATACTCCTCTCCTTGTCCATTCTTCTTTTTTCCAACCCTTTTAGGAATGGAGAACAAAGAGAAAGTGGGAAGTTTGCCCTTCAGAATAGGTATTGTGTTCTTTTAGTTAGCAAGTTTTCTTTAAAAAATTTCCAACAGTTCTGTCCTTATCATTTCTAATCTATGTTTAGTTACCACCCAACGTCATAGACAGATTTTGCATGGAGACAATAATGGATATATGAGAAAAAAACACCTCGTGAGTTGCAGCAAATTTACAACGAGGTGTTCAAGACCCAAAGGCACAACTTTATTACAATGTTGTTGACAAAGATTCTTACTTGTTATACAAACGAAACTCATGGAAAAAATTGATATTGCAGATCATCTCAAATATATGCACATGACATTCCCGCAGTTGCAAATGATATACTTTAAGATTCCGATGGAACGCCCTCCCCCTTATTAGCTGACAAGAGCGAATAGTTTTCCACAACAGTGACAAGAATCATCATTCTTTCTGAACTTGATAAAGGTTGTTCTGATGCATTTGAATCATCTGTCCCCTTAAACTCCATTCTGTCACCTGTGAGATATATGTCTTCAGTAATAAATCCCCACATTCCTCGACAAGAGCTTTCTCTCCACCACTCACCCTAGCTAGTTCAGAAATTAAACTTTCTGTTTCTTCTGCCTTTTGCATAAAGTTCTGAATTTGCAAACCGATCATTTCCATCACCTTTGTAGATGAACTAAGAGCATCTCCTAACTCTCTTACATCAACATGAACTTCCGTGCCAATAGGAAGTCTCAGAGAGCAATTGCGCAAGGCATCAGTTGTACCTGACAGAGAAGTTGAGTAATCCTCTTCCAGGTTAGCCCATTCACCAAGACATGGTAATTGTGATTCAAGAATAGTGGATAAAGTTTTGATCCTTCTCAAAACCCCAAGTTCAGCGCGTTTCTGGCTTACAGATTTGCGTAGATCTGATAACTGTTGTGCAAAGGAATAAAGTTTGCTCTGGCTATCATGTCTTTGGGAGTGCATGGAAGCCTCTGCTTTGGCATTTGCAAATCGCCATTGAAGGTGATGGTTGTAGAGCAACTTCAATGAATGCACTTCTCCCTGATCACTGAAACCCTTCCTTCCTTTCCTTGCATCTGCTCCCAATTTATTGGAAGTTGGATGTGGAGGCAAGCAAAGGCTCCCCATTTTGAAAGATGATCTAGAAGCAAATATGTCATTTTGTTTAAGAGATAGCCAAGAGGAGGAGTTTTCGTTATTGGCTGTTGGCAAATGCAGTGAACGAGCGCAAGTAGAGGATGCAGATTTATATGAACTGCATTCATCTACTGAACTGTCTCTATTTCTCTCAGTAAGACATCTATCAATCTCAGACATAGAAGACCTCATTGCTGATAACGTCCGCATCTTGTTGTTTTGAGTGCAAAGTGGAGAACTCGGGCATGAACTTCCCTTAGTAGTAGCAGTACCAGTGGCACAAGAATCCACATAAGGACTAGTTGCAACTTTTGAAAGCTTTCTGGAGATTAATGCTCCATCATCCTGCGACACCGAGCAAGGATTTATAGGTGTAGCAGTAATCTCCCGCAATAGTTTATCAGCCGCACTGATTGCTCCTCCAGGAGTATTGGTTGGACAGTGACGGTTCAAAGACTGAGGAGTGAACTTATATCTAGATGGGACAACCCTAGAAGCACCAGTCACAGTAGGTGTGTCAAGTCTTGTGGAGATCTTACTACTTTTTGATTGCAAAGCATCTGCAAGTTGTTGTTGATGTGCTCTGGTGCCTCCATTGTCCTTGGGAACTTTAATGTGCTGCTGCTTTCTCAGAGTGCAGACCGGAGAATTCGGGCACGAAGTGCTCTCAGTAGCAGCAGCACAACCATCTACAGCATTGCTTGTTGAAACTTTCGAGAACTTTTTATGGACAATTGCTCCATCACCACAGGACACTGCACAAGGATTTATAGGAGTACCTGTAACCTCCTGCAACAGTTTAGCAGCAGCACTGACCGATGCATATCCAGGATTACTCGTTGAACTAGAACGGAGTACAGACTGAGGAGTTTGCCTATATCTAGATGGGATAATCCTAGCAGTACCTGTCACTGAAGGGGTGTCAGGCCTGGAGGACATCTTACCACCCCTTGACTGCATAACATCTTGGAGTTGTTGTTGCTGTACTCTAGCACCTCCATTTTCCTTCGGAACATCTACAGTTTGCTGCCTTCTTTGAACAGTGGACATTACTGCTGTTTAACTGAAGCAACTTGATCCTATTGAAAAAAATGTAATCAATAAATACCATAACATGAACAGATATATCAACAGATCATAGCTGCTTGCTCACACAAATTAAGAAAAGCAAAAGGCTTAAGTCATCGACTGTCACTTAAAGTTGTCTGCATAATTCACTTAAGCACCTCAACTGAGGCATGTACCTATTGAACACCTTAACTATTCTGAATTTGAACCATTTAGACACTTTGTGCACACGTGGCACAAAAAGTGTAACCCACACCTTGTTAAGCGCGTGAATCATTTAATCAACACCTTTTTTTGTTTTTTTTTGTTTTATTTATTTATTTTTAAAATAACCATCTTTCTTTCTTCTTTCTCTTTCAAAATTGCAGACCTGCTGCCACTAATTATTCATAACAACAAAATCTACCACCTTACATCTTTTTTATAAATTTACTTATTCGCTTATGCTTAAATTTGATAAGAAAAGGAGTCAACTATCTACATTTCCTTTGTCAGAAAACGTATGATCCAAGTAAACGTTTGATGTTCCTTTTCTGAAGAAGCCTAAGGGTTTCCTGTCTTGTTTAGGATTGGACAACTTTTAGGTTATTACGCCTCTTGGGACCACAATAAATAAGGGGAAGTCGACTGTTGCCTCTAAAAGGGCCTGGATACCGCCTAAACCAGTGCAAGGTGGTATTCCCAAGGAAGCTAGCATAGCAATAGGGAATCCATCTAGTATTTACTAAGGAAAGATGGTGTTGCGGGGCCACTAAGGTGATCTAAGTTTTTTTGCCGGAAAAAATGGAGATCATCTGTCACTTTTTTGCCAGAAAATATGGAGGCCACACACACTGCCCCCGATCCACACCCCTTCTTGCTTCATAACGAAACAGAGACATAAAGTAAATTTGAAATCAAAATAAGAACAGAATGAACAGATTTTTTTTAAAAAGAAAAAGAAAAAATACTATCAATTTGAGATAGAAACAAAAAAGAAAACATAAAGAGAAAAAAAAGAAGATAAATTCATACTTAGTATATGTTAAAATCTCCATTTAGAAAATAACAATGGTGAACAAGAGGTGATTTTAGTGAGAGAAGAAAAGGAAAGGTTTGGGGTGGTGTCGGGTGCACGGTGGGTGTGAGGATGGTAAAATGGATTTTTCTTTTTAGTTGAAATTCTTTTCGTTTTGCATTTAGATTTTTTTTATTTTAAAAATTCATTTATATAATTATTTTAAATTTAAATGCCATATGTCTTCATTTGATTTGTTATTTAGCCACATCAGCTGCATGTGTATTACACGCACATCCTCTTTTGACCAGGTCTTAGAAAAATGTTTGATAGGTATTTATTTTCTAAGGTTTGAGTGTCTAATAGGAAAATGGGCATGTTGATGCGTCTAAGTGAATTTTGCAGACAACTTTAAGGGGGTTGTAGATGACTTAAGCCAAAGCAAAAATACGAAATACATCTTATTGAGATACTAATATATTAACGACCAAAGCACCAAAATGTACTAAACAGCAGCAACCAAAAGAAGCAGTTGATATGCGCGATGATCACCGCTGACTAATGACAAGTTGCTACATAAATGGTACTAAATGGATTAAGGAACGCCCAAAAGTTGAAAAATGATACCACAGTTGTCAAGCTTCAACAAACTAGCCTTTAAGGCAAATTTAGATAGATAACTTTGCCATGCAACATAAATTGATTGACTTCAAATAACTAGATCTGAGATTATTAGAAAATGAAACCCTACTGCAGAAGGTATACAATTCTACTGTTTTCTTGCCTTTTCTTTCTCCCCAAGCAAAGGCAGGGGTAAGGTCGAGTACATCCGATCCCCCCAGACTCCACTTGTAGAATTACACATGATATAACACAACAGCGGAGTCATAATCAAATCAGTAGCAAAAGAAAATGCAGATCGGCACATAGAAATCACTAAGAACCTAGGTACAACAAATAAGAACCCTGTTCAGATACTTCTATTCTATTCTGGAGACGAAAATAAAAAGAACTTACAGTTCTGATTTGCAGTGTATAGAAGAAGTTTCAACGATGAAATTGGTCGCCGAAGAAGAAACTCCGGAAAACTGAAAAAAATTCAGATGGAAATTGGAGTAACTGACTGTCCGTCCTTCTCCGGCGAGGTCAATGAGGGATTTTGACAAATTAAAGAAAAAAACGTCAGAGAGAGATGATGTGAGAGAAGTGAAACAGAGAAACATAAAACTGCTGCAATAAAAATAGCCGTTGAAGAGAGAGTAAAAAGAAGTAGCCGTTGCCGATAAATCCGACCGAAAAGGCGTAAAATATTGAGCCCATGGGTCCAGGGGGCGGGCCAGCCCATATAATAAAAGGAACTTTGACTGAGATGGGCCTGGCTTAAAACCAAAAGTGTTGGGCCTAGGAAAAAGGGTCACTTACACTTTTGTCCCTATTTTAGTAGTAGTTCATGAGACCTCAAATTTCCATTTCCAGCGTGCATTATGCCAACAGGTCCCATCACCCGTGGAAGTTCTATTTAAAAACCTTATTCAAAAGCTTGTTTAGAGAAGGATTTTCCAAGGCTCTTTCATACCAACTTGATTGCTCGACTCTACTATTGGCATAACAACCGATACACCATAGGTTAACCCAACACAATCCTTTCGTACTAGGGTTGGCTCCTCACAGTTCTCCCTTTGACACCAACAATAGATAGGAACCAAACTATTTCACGACATTCTAAACCCAACTCACGTACCATTTGAGATGCGAACAACCGAATCCTTGGACCTTCTTCAACCCTAGGATGAGATGAGTCAACATTGAGGTGTCAAACGACTTCATCGGTAAGAGCTCTTGAAAGTCATCAACTTGTTATCCTCGGCATACCTTTCCACATGGGACTCCCAAATCACTATGACCGACTTTCGTCTTTGTTCAACCAGTTGGTCTCACAATAAGTTTTATCATAATATCCCACAAATTATGTCGGAACATGACTTCAATTTCTAAAGAACAAAAAATTGAAAACCAATCCATTTGAAGGGCAAAACATGCTATTTTATGTTCGATAAGTAGTAGATACTTAATTATAATCATTTCTTGGATAATAACTTGAATAGTTAATTGTACTAACTAAATTTAGTAAAGAATTGATTACAAGTCCACAAGGGAACGATAAAACCCAAGGCGATTTGGACAAAAGGGATACTTTGAAATTAGTATATAAATTTCATCACCTGTTTTGTATTTGTAAAGAGCTAACCATTTTAAGTTCAATGAAAAAAATGAACAATATGCTAGTGATTAATGTATTTGTCATGATAAATTTGGTTCACTGTATAAGAGTGTAGATATCATGAACTCAATAAATAAATAGACAAATAGATCTTCCACGCCACTTTGAAACATAAAAGTTTTATCTTATAATATACAACAATAAAAGATATAAATGTAAATAATTCGTGGAAGATACATTACAAACAGTTGTCACATACCATGACACTGATACTTCATTGTTCATCCAGCCAAAACCCACCTTACACTTAACATTATCCCACAAGTTAGGTCTGAAAAGAGGGGTGTGTACACAAACTTACACTTATCTTGTGAAGGTAGAGAGACTCTTCTGATAAACCCTTGGCTCAAGTAAAGCACCCGGCTTGTATACCAAGCCAAACAATTCTACATATGACCATTTGATGATTATATACAGAACAAGATCAAATCAAACAGGTCCTAAAATTAACATCAAAGTAGGTAAATCAAGATTCCCCTCAGATAACAAGGTTGAAACTGAAGTGTCTTACATATCATAAGTTAACCTCAGCACAGAAGGCCACCAACAATTAAAATTCAACCCCAACCTGCTTCATTAATGTATTTCAGCCTCTTTCGTCTCCGACAAAACATTAAAGAACGAAGAAAAAGAAGGAAATAAAATAGGAACAAAGAAGAAAATAATGATGAGAGATACATTCCTCAAACGTTCCCGTGGGAATAGTATTAAGTAAGGAATACAAATAATAGATTACACACTTATACCTATCCTAAAGAAGAGAAAAAAATTACAGTTTTTTTTTTTGGTTAAGAAAAAAAAAATGATAAGTTACCTATCAATGAAGCAAACTACTACTAACCTAAGATGATTAACATTCTTTGCTGGGTCCTCCTTACAGACATGTACAACTAATTTTCCAGCATACAATTACATGTTATGTTGGGTCAACTACATGGAATAGTTAGAATAAGTGCTAACCGGAAATAGAACAAACTGAGTGCTGGCTGGCTGGCTGGCTGCTAGAGATAACTACAGCTGTGAATATGTATTCTCTCTGACTCCAGAAGCAATTTACAAGGAGTTCCTACATAATATGTGGCAAAAGACTCATTATTGTCATACATCAACAACAACACCTTATATGATGATGAGCAGCGCAGCCAACAATTCAGCAATCTGGAGAGGAAATACATCAAAATGATGAGCAACTAACAAAAGAGATGTA
>JAJOOH010072162.1:0-28131 GCA_029582605.1 Solanum gracilifrons
TGTGACGAACACCATATTTCTCAAGTAGTGCCTTGAACAACTTATTGCAAAAGTGAAAACCTCCATCGCTAGTAATAGCCCTCAGTGTACCAAATCTGGAGAAGATATTCTTTTTCAAGAATGAAGTTACACTTTTACCTTCATTGTTGGAGAGCGCTACTGCCTCCACCCATTTTGATACATAATCAACCGCAACAAGAATGTACTTCATCCCATATGAACTCAAAAATGGTCCCATAAAATCAATGCCCCATACATCAAACAATTCTATCACCAGTATAGGATTCATAGGGAGCTCTTGCCTCTTTGAAATCCCTCCTTCTCTTTGGCAACGATCACAAGACTTGGCGAAATTATGAGCATCTTAGTGGATGGTAGGCCAATAGTATCCACACTGCAAAATCTTATGCGCAGTCCGAATACCACTATGATGCCCACCAACTGGTGATGAATGACATGCTTCAAGTACACTCAACATCTCAACCTCAGGCACACAACGACGAATAATCCCATCCACACAACTACGATACAAATAAGGTTCATCCAAAAAGAATTTCTTCACATCATGCATAAACTTTTTCCTTTGGTGAAAAGACTAATATGGGGGCACAATATCGCTTGCCAAATAATTAGCAAAGTCTGCAAACCAAGGAATCAAATCATGAGAAGCAGCCAATACCTGTTCATCTGGAAAATCATCATTAATTTCAGCCCTATCTCTGAGCTTTAGCATAGCCTCTTCCTCTAATCTGGACAAGTGATCGGCAACTTGGTTCTCGGTTCCCTTTCTATCTTTGACCACAAAATCAAACTCTTGTAGCAACAATACCCATCTAATCAATCGTGGTTTTGCATCCTTTTTCGACATCAAATACCTCAATGTAGAATGGTCAGTATGCACTACGACCTTCGTACCAAGCAAGTAGGATCGAAATTTCTCGAATGCAAACACCACTGCAAGAAGTTCTTGTTCTGTCACAGTATAATTCTTCTAGGCCACATTTAGAGTTTTTCTAGCATAGTAAATAGGGTGAAGAATTTTCTCTCGCCTTTGACCCAATACTACACCAAGTGCCACTTCACTTGCATCGCTCATTACCTCAAACGGTTGTCCCCAATCCGGTGAAATAATGATTGGTGCTGTAACCAACTTCTTCTTCAACTCTCCAAATGCTCTAAGACAACCATCATCAAGATAGAATTTACAATCCTTTTCGAGTAGTTTGCACAATGGGCGTGCAATTTTGGAGAAATCTTTGATGAACCTCCTATAAAAACCTGCGTGCCCAAGAAAACTTCTAACACCTTTTACAGAAATGGGTGGTGGAATCTTTTCTATTACCTCAACTTTAGCTCTATCAACCTCAATACCTTTTTCTGAAATTCGATGACCCAACACTATACCTTCTTTCACCATAAAATGACACTTCTCCCAATTCAGTACCAAGTTGCAGTCTTCACACCTTTTAAGCACCTCGGCCAGATGATCTAGACAACGATCAAAAGACTCACCTACAACTGAAAAATCATCCATGAACACTTCGATAGTGTCCTCCACCATATCAGAAAATATCGACATCATACAGCGCTGGAAAGTAGCTGGAGCATTGCATAATCCAAATGACATCCGTTTGAAAGCAAAAGTCCCATATGGGCAAGTGAATGTGGTCTTTTCTTGGTCTTCTAGAGCTATAGAAATTTGATTGTAGCCCGAATACCCATAAAGAAAACAATATCAACCCTTTCCTGCAAGTCTATCCAGCATCTGGTCCATGAATGGCATAGGAAAGTGGTTTTTTTCTGTCCACGCATTCAGCTTCCGGTAATCCATACAAATTCTCCATCCAGTAACAGGCCTCATTGGAACAAGCTCATTTCTTTCATTTGGAACCACAGTCATACCACCTTTTTTTTGGCACACACTGCACAGGACATACCCAACTACTATCTGAAATGGGATAAATAACTCCCGCATCCAACCACTTGATGATCTCCTTTTTAACTACCTCTTGCATAGGTGGATTTAATCTTCTCTGGTGCTCGATACTGGGCTTGTGATCTGGCATGAGTTGGATTTTGTGAGAGCAAATACCGGGAGGGATCCCAATGATATCTGCAATAGTCCACCTAATAGCTCGCTTGAACCTTTTTAACACAGTCACCAAGCACTCTACTTGTATCGCATTCAAATCTGCCGAAATGATGAATGGCAAAGTATTCTTTTCGCCCAAGTATACATACCTCAAGTGTGGTGGTAGAGCCTTAGGCTCCAATTTCGGTGCCTCCACAATAGATGGTTTTTCTTTTGGGCTTACAAATGCCCCAACAACTTTTATGGATCTTATGAATCGGGTCTTCAAACCATTCTTGGATGAATTTGTGATTGTGTTTATTGATGATATTCTTATATATTCATAGTCAGAAGCGGAGCATGCAGACCACTTGTGAGCTGTATTGCACACTCTCCAAGATTGCAGGTTATATGCTAAATTCTCTAAATGTGATTTTTGGCTTACCTCAGTAGCTTTTCTTGGTCATGTTATTACAAGTAAGGGTATTAAGGTTGATGGACAAAACATTGAAGCAGTGATGACTTGGCCGAGGCCCTTGAATGCGACGGAGGTTCGCAGCTTTTTAGGCTTGGCGGGGTATTACCGAAGGTTTGTGGAGGGATTCTCTTCTATTTCTGCACCACTGACAAAATTGACACATAAGGCAACGAAGTTTTAGTGGACCGAGGCGTGTCAGCAGAGCTTTCATGAACTAAAAAAAAGGTTTACCACTGCACTTGTCCTAACTCTTCCAGATGGTAATGAGGGCTATGTTGTTTATTGTGATGCCTCAAGAATTGGCCTAGGTTGTGTTCTTATGCAGCATGGTAAGGTTATTGCATACGCCTTTAGACAATTGCGGAAGCATGAGCAGAATTATCCTACACACGATCTTGAGTTGGCCGCAATTGTTTTTGCCCTAAAAATTTGGCGACATTATCTATACGGGGTATATAGATGTGTTCACCGATCACCAGAGCCTTCAGTATTTACTTATGCAGAGGGAGTTGAACCTACGACAAAGGAGATGGGTAGATATGTTAAAGGACTACGATGTTGACATTTTATATCATCCCGGCAAAGCTAATGTTGTTGCTGATGCGCTCAGTCAGAAGTCCATGGGTAGTCTAAGTCATGTAGAAGCTGATAAGGCTGGAATTACAAAAGACATATGTCAGCTAGTTAATTTGCAAGTACGCTTGGTAGATGCAGGAGGCGGAGGTGTTGTCGTTAAGAATATGGCAAAATCTTCCTTTGTGACTGAAGTGAAAAGGCGGCAACATGAAGATCCTGAGCTTAGGAAATTGAGGGAAAAGATTCCACAGCAGCAACACCCCTTATTTGAGCTAACTGGAGATGGAGTCCTTAGATACCAGGGTCGCTTATGTGTACCGTCAGTTGGGAAGCTCCGTACAAATATTCTTTCAGAGGCCCATTATTCTAGATATGCATCTCACCCTAGAGCGACGAAGATGTATCAGGACCTTCGACAGGTCTATTGGTGGAATGGCATGAAAAAAGATATTGCGGAAATGGTAGTTGAATGTCCCAACTATCAACAAGTTAAAGCAGAGCATCAGAGGCCTGAAGGCCTAACCCAGTTTATTGAGCTTCCGTTATGGCAATGTGATATGATAAATATGGACTTCATCACTGGTTTGTCTCGTACTCCATGAAGGTTTGATTCCATTTGGGTAATTATCGATAGACTGACAAAATCTGCTCATTTCTTGCCAGTTAGGATGACATATTCAACTGAAGATTATGCTAGGCTTTACATTCAGGAAATTGTTCGCCGTCGCGGAGTTCCATTATCTATTATCTCAGATCGAGGAGCTCAATTTACAGCACATTTTTTGAGATCGTTTCAGAAAGGTCTAGGAAATCAGGTAAATCTTAGCACCGTTTTTCATCCACAAACTGATGGACAGGCAGAACGTACTATTCAGACGGTTGAGGATATGTTGCATGCTTCTGTGTTGGATTTTATAGGAAGTTGGGATCAACATCTACCTCTTATTGAGTTCGCTTATAATAACAACTTTCAAGCTAGTATTCAGATGGCCCCTTACGAAGCACTATACGGGGGGAAGTGTAGATCCCCAATCAGTTGGTTTGAACTCAGGGAAGCAGATTTGCTAGGTCCCAATCTAGTCCAACAAGCGATTGAAAAGGTTAAGCTTATTAGAGATCGGCTTCATACAGCACAGTGTCGACTGAAGTCTTATGCAGATGTTCGCTGACGGAACTTAGAGTTTGAGGTAGAAGATTGGGTTTTCCTGAAAGTATCGCCTAAGAAGGGCATCATGCGATCCAGAAAGAAAGGGAAGCTTAGTCCTAGGTACGTTGGACCATATAAGATTATTCAGAAGATCGGTATGGTGGCATACGAATTGGAAGCAGTTCATCCTGTATTTCATGTTTCTATGTTGCGGAAGTGCATTGGAGAGCCTTCACGTATTATACCCATTGAAAATATTTGTATCGATGAGGATTTATCTTATGCAGAGGTACCAATAGAGATTTTAGATCGGCAAGTAAGAAAGCTTCGAAATAAAGATGTAGCTTCTGTGAAGGTGTTATGGAGAAACAATAACGTTGAGGAAATGAACTGGGAAGCGGAAGAGGAAATGAGGAAGGAGTACCCCCAACTGTTTACGACTTAAGGTGAGTCACATTTCAATTATTGGCAAATATTTCTTCACAACGACTTAGTTATATTTTAAGTAGCTTGAAGGTGAAATTTATATGTCTTCTTATGAGATAGCTATGCAAAGCTTAGTAGTTAAAATTTTCAGAATTTGACTTCAGGTTTGCGACTGTAACAAATATAGATTCGCAAATAATGTACTTTGAGATAAAAAGAAAGAAAATACAACCAAGGAATTGTTTAGATCCATTCGCGGGCGAATGTTCATAAGGGGGGAGAATGTAAGATCCCGTAGTTTTTTTCTCTAATCGTGCATAATATATGTAGCATAGTATGGCATGGTTATATGAGGTGTATATGACTTTGTATCGTACATTGGAGATTAAGATTGCAAGTAGGTGGAAATATCAAGGAACTAAACTAAAGTTTTAGGTCAAAGGAACCCCTCAAACAAAGTTCATGAGAAAAGAAATGGCTCGGGTAGAACTTCCCCCGTTTGAAAGGTTTAACTTGCCCATACCTTGTGGATAAGCCTATGAGTGTAAAACATGATAATAATAGTGTGTTATGAGGTATTATAATAGCACAAGGGTCGTATGTTAAGTTTGGAAGTCAAGAAAATTAGTGAAACTAAAGTCGGCAAAAGTTATCGAAGTTTCTCTAATAATATTTTCTTAACTTTGGGTCAAATGTCTTGGATGTTTTCTCCCAATATACAAAGAGTTAGAAGGCCTATAACTAAATCAAAGGGATACTAGTCTAGTTTGCAATGCACAAAACCCCATATCCAACCGACATCGGAGTAAAAGGTTATGAGGGTTTTACTACGGACTGTCGGGGCAGAATCCCGGTCGGATCCGGGTTGGGTTAAAAATGTGGTATGTCGGCTTACTCAACGTTTTAAGCCATGAAAACATTTCATTTTACTTCCAAACCAGAAATAAAGCTTAAGAGAAGGTTCCTATGGAGTACTTTCATGAGGAAGGTAAGTTTTCGACGATTTCTACCATTAAAGATTACCCCCGTGCCTGGAAACGTGATCTTTACACATGGTAATCGTTTTCCCCTTCTATTAGCTGCGTTTGGAGCAAGTTTTTGAAGATATAAATTTCTAGTTATTGGAGTTTCTTCAAGGTTTACACTTGGTTAACTAAGGTAATCATCCCGGGACTCTTTTATGATTGTTTTTATGAAGTTCTACGAACATTTCGTCAAGTTGAGGCCATTTGGAAAATCTGCCGATTTAAGAACAATTATGAACTGTTTATAGGTGTGTACCAGCCGTGTATATATAGTTTTTGCGAAGTTTTGGACATAAGGAACAACTTTCGTGAAGAAGCTACGGCCATTCGTGCGTTCATTGAAAAGGTATGTTAAGGCGAAGCTACGTCCCTCATTTTAGCACCACTCCTTGGAAATTCCTAAAATGCCAAATGTGATAATTTTCTATTCTCTTGCTAGAAAGACCTTCAGTGAAAGGCATTGGGGTCACAGCTGAATTATTTACATGATTCTGTTATTTTGATATTTAACTTGTTCGGATAAATAGAGTGTTCGACATCTACACGTCATTTTATCAGTTTCCTTGATTATATGTCCGCACGTATGAATTCGTATTCTTCCTTGGGTGATGTGAATTAAAATGTCACGCGAGACCCTTACTACTTGTGACCAGCCCTCTTTCTCCACTAAGGTTATTATTAACGAAAAACTTTAAAGTAGCTCACGACCTTCAAAACTCTCAAATATAATTTAAATGTATCCTATTAGAACACTTGGTTTTTGAAATATTTCCTTTATAAATTATCTAGGAACCAAGTTAGGAACTAAGTAAGTCACCTTAAGCTTGTTATGAATATCAACAAGGTTAGGTTATCCTTATAAATTAGAATTAAGTTTTCAAGCTTATTTGGAAGAACATATCAAGTTCCATGAGATTGTTATATGTTATACGAAAGTTATTATGGGGTTATGAGAAAAAGACTACAAATGGGCCAAGATTGGCAACATGACAACAGTAATTCATAGGTGTTATAAATCCATGACATGACATGCTATGCATTCTACTCCCGAGCTATAATCGGGAGGTATGGGACCTATTGCCTATATTTATACGTATGAGACACATATGTCCACAAGTTAGCGAATATGATGTTGGTTCGCTACCGAAAAGCACCACCATTGCTATAATTTTGTTGGGTATGTCATGCACTTGCATCTATATATATATATATATATATTTATTCACGACGTACGATTATACGAGCATGCCATGCATATTTAAGTAGTAGGGGGCTAAAGGTCAGTCACAGAGATTATTTGGATTTCAGTTCAGGTGGTATCTCTATTACCCTTTTACAGTAAATTTTTATGATTTTACTTTTCGCTATACTTACCAGTACATTGTTATTCGTACTGACATGCTTTTGCCTGGGGATGCTGCTTTTTGTTTTGTGCGACCAGGTACAAGCAGGGACTCTAATCGACCCACTCGCTAGGATTCAGGTTCAGCTGTGAGTTGGTAAGCTCCATCTTATCCTCGGGCTATCAGATGATGTTTACTTTTGTTGTACAGTTTGGGTATAGTCAGGGCCTTGTCCCGACAGTGCTTATGTCACTCATAAAGGCTATTGTGGACACAATATTCTGGGTTTTCTTTTTTTGTATGTTTCAACCTCCAGCCAATAGTCTTGGCATGCATATATAGGTGTGTGTGTAAGTAGGTATGTTTTCGGTTGTGGCCTCGTCGGCTAGATAGTAAATCTTTATCTATGTTTATGGTTTGTCTACCATTGTTTGTATGTTTATTCTCTTTCAAGTCATGACCTCTGGGGGAGGCTTCACTTTTTAGAGGTTGTGCTGCCCAATATTTTTGCCTCAGAAGTTTGGTTTAGTTAGTCTGTTTCAATGGGTAACTCGATGTTTTAGGGTATCGAGTGCCAGTTACGCCCTTATTTTGGGGAGTGACAAACTTGGTATCAAAGCAGGTCGTATCCCGGGGGGTCCACAAGCCGTGTCTAGTAGAGTCTTGTTTATGGGTGTGTTGTGCACCACACTTATAATCAAGAGGCTACATGGCATTTAGGAATGGTTACATTTCATTAAACTGATAGATCGTGCTATAGTGCAAAAGTATAAGAACATTTGAAATCTAAGTCGTGCTTTATGTTTCTTATCTAACAGGCTACACTCGCTCCGGATATGGCAGATCGAGAGATAGGTATGGATCCAAGGGAAGGTACTAGCCGTTCCCCATGGGGTCAAAGAGATAGATTTCCCTCGGAGGCTCATGGTGGATCTCCAGTACCCCTAGTACCAGCCTCCTCGGCACCTATTGAAGCCCGAGGAGAGGCAGTACCCCCAACCTCACCAGTTCCATTGGTACCTGAGGAAGTTACGGACACAGGACCTCCAGTACCTATTGTTTCTCTAGCAGAGATCTCTGGGGAGCAGGGGATGAGAGAGGCAGTTCAGTTGCTGACTAGGATGTGTTCTATTCATGAGCGACAACTGGAGTTAGGAGTAGCTATTGAGAGAGACCGGTCAGTAAGTTCGAAGGTACGAGAATTTCTTCATTTGGCCCGTCCGTTATTTATAGGATTTAGTCTTACTGAGGATTCTCAAGACTTTATAGACCACATATATAGAGTATTGAGGGGGATGCATGCCTCCGTCATAGAGGCTGTGGAGTTGGCTTCTTTTCGGCTACGTGATGTAGCCATCCTTTGGTATAAGGCATGGGAGAGATCTAGAGGAGCTGATGCTCCACCAGCAGAGTGGGAGGACTTCTCTGAGGCATTCCTTGACCACTACTTGACACGGGATGTTCGAGAGGCCCGTCTTGACCAATTTATCAATCTGAATCAAGGAACCATGAGTGTGGCGGATTATAGCAACAAGTTTAATTCTTTGGCAAGATATGCACCAGATATTGTACGTACCATGAGAGCCAGATTTCATCGTTATGTTGATGGTTTGGCAGATCATTTGATCAGAGATTGTAAGGTCTCATCCTTATCAGATGATGTAGATATTTCCCGCATACAGGTTTTCGCTCAGACAACAGAGGACCTTTCTAAACGGAATCGTGATACACGCAGGGATAAGGAGCAGAGTAAGAGGGCCCGTACTATGGGGTCTTATAGGGAGCCACATAGTGATTTTAGGCCCCCTTTCCATCGATATCCACCTCGGGTAGCGGGTAGTGTCTCACCACAATTGCAGGGACCGCGGTTTGATCGTTATAGTCAGTCAGGACTAGGTCAGAGCTCAGGCCAGCCTGAAGGTCGTCGATAGGATCGTTCCGTACAGGTAAGACATTCAATTCCTCATTGTACACAGTGCGGTAAGACGCACACTGGGCAGTGTAGACAGGGTTCAGGTGCATGTTATCATTGTGGGCAAACAGGACATTTTATTACTCGGTGCCCGAGGTTGAGCAAAGGTGTTCTAGCTCAGCCTTCAGGACCCACAGCAACATCTTCACCCTCAGTCCGTGCCCCACGACCAGGACCACAGTCTACTCAGGGTCGTGGTAAAGGGAGAGGTGAAGGAGATACAGGTTTGAGCGGTGGTCAGAATCGCTTTTATGCACTCACAGGACGACAGGATTCAGAGGCATCCCCTGATGTTGTTACAGGTATATTGACGATATCTTCTCAAGCTGTTTACGCATTGATAGACCCCGGATCTACATTTTCATAGATTACCCCATTTATTGCTAGTAAGATTGACATGAAATCTGAGTTGTTTCCACAACCAGTTGTGGTGTCTACACGGGTTGGCGATTCTATGTTAGCTAGTCGTGTCTATCAGGATTGTAAGGTACTAATTAATGATCGTCCAACCTCCGCTGATTTAGTTGAGTTGATTATGCTAGATTTTGATGTTATCATGGGTATAAATTGGTTAGCAGCTTGCTATGCTAATATTGATTGTCGTGCAAAGATAGTCCGATTTTACTTTCTAGGTGAGCCAGTCCTTGAGTGGAAGGGTAATGCAGCTACTCCTAAGGGTAAGTTTATTTCATACCTTAGGGCTCGAAAGTTGATTGCTAAAGGTTCCATATACCATATATTTCATGTGAAGGATATTGAGAAGGAGCTCATGACTCTTCAGTCAATTCCTATTGTGAATGAATTTCCAATGGTATTCCGTGATGATCTTCCAGAAATTCCCCCAGAAAGGGAAATTGATTTCGCTATAGACTTGCTTCCTGATACGCAACCTATATCGATTCCTCCCTATAGAATGGCACCTGTAGAACTAAGAGAATTGAAGGAACAACTAAAGGACTTGCTCGATAAAGGCTTTATCAGACAAGTATTTCCCCATGGGGTGCCCCAGTGCTCTTTGTTCGAAAGAAAGATGGATCCTTGCGGATGTGTATTGACTATAGACAACTAAATAAAGTCACTATAAAGAATAAATATCCTCTTCCACGGATTGATGACTTATTCGATCAGTTACAAGGTGCCAAATGCTTTTCCAAGATTGACTTGCGGTCTGGTTACCATCAGTTGCGAGTCAGGGAAGTTGATATCCCAAAAACAGCATTTAGGACGAGGTACGGCCATTTTGAGTTCCTTGTCATGTCTTTTGGGCTTACAAATGCCCCAACAGCTTTTATGGATCTTATGAATCGGGTCTTCAAACCATTCTTGGATGAATTTGTGATTGTGTTTATTGATGATATTCTTATATATTCACGGTCAGAAGCAGAGCATGCAGACCACCTGCGAGCTGTATTGCACACTCTCCAAGATTGCAGGTTATATGCTAAATTCTCTAAATGTGATTTTTGGCTTACCTTAGTAGCTTTTCTTGGTCATGTTATTACAAGTGAGGGTATTAAGGTTGATGGACAAAAGATTTAAGCAGTGATGACTTAGACGAGGGCCTTGAATGCGATGGAGGTTCGCATCTTTTTAGGCTTGGCGGGGTATTACCGAAGGTTTGTAGAGGGATTCTCTTCTATTTCTGCACCACTGACAAAATTGACACATAAGGCAATGAAGTTTCAGTAGACCAAGGCATGTGAGCAGAGCTTTCATGAACTAAAAAAAAGGCTTACCACTGCACCTGTCCTAACTCTTCCAGATCATAATGAGGGCTACGTTGTTTATTGTAATGCCTCAAGAATTGGCCTAGGTTGTGTTCTTATGCAGCATGGTAAGGTTATTGCGTACGCCTCTAGACAGTTGCGTAAGCATGAGCAGAATTATCCTACACACGATCTTGAGTTGGCCGCAGTTGTTTTTGCCCTAAAAATTTGGCGACATTATCTACACGGGGTTCATATTAATGTGTTCACCGATCACCAGAGCCTTCAGTATTTACTTAAGCAGAGGGAGTTGAACCTACCACAAAGGAGATGGCTAGAATTGTTAAAGGACTACGATGTTGACATTTTATCTCATCCCGGCAAAGCTAATGTTATTGCTGATGCGCTCAGTCGGAAGTCCATGGGGAGTCTAAGTCATGTTGAAGCTGATAAGGCTGGAATTACAAAAGACATATGCCAGCTAGTTAATTTGCAAGTACGCTTGGTAGATGCAGGAGGCGGAGGTGTTGTCGTTAAGAATATGACAGAATCTTCCTTTGTGACTGAAGTGGAAAGGCGGCAACATGAAGATCCTGAGCTTAGGAAATTGAGGGAAAAGATTCCACAGTAGCAACATCCCTTGTTTGAGCTAACTGAAGATGGAGTCCTTAGATACCAGGGTCGCTTATGTGTACCGTCAGTTGGGAAGCTCCGTACAAATATTATTTTAGAGGCCCATTATTCTAGATATGCATCTCACCCTGGAGCGACGAAGATGTATCAGGACCTTCGACAGGTCTATTGGTGGAATGGCATGAAAAAAGATATTGCGGAGATGGCAGTTGAATGTCCCAACTGTCAACAAGATAAAGCAGAGAATCAGAGGCCTGGAGGCCTAACTCAGTTTATTTAGCTTCCGTTATGGAAATGGGATATGATAAATATGGACTTCATTACTGGTTTGCCTCGTACTCCACGAAGGTTTGATTCCATTTGGGTAATTATCGATAGACTGACAAAATCTGCTCATTTCTTGCCAGTTAGGAAAACATATTCAGCTGAAGATTATGCTAGGCTTTACATTAAGGAAATTGTTCGCCTTCACGGAGTTCCATTATCTTTTATCTCAGATCGACGACCTCAATTTACAGCACATTTTTGGAGATCGTTTCAGAAAGGTCTAGGAACTCAGGTAAATCTTAGCTACGTTTTTCATCCACAAACTGATGGACAGGCAGAACGTACTATTCAGACGGTTGAGGATATGTTACGTGTTTCTGTGTTGAATTTTAAAGGTAATTGGGATCAACATCTACCTCTTATTGAGTTCGCTTATAATAAGAACTTTCAAGCTAGTATTCAGATGGCCCCTTACGAAGCACTATGCGGGCGGAAGTGTAGATCCCCAATCAGTTGGTTTGAGATCAGGGAAACAGATTTGCTAGGTCCCAATCTAGTCCAACAAGAGATTGAAAAGGTTAAGCTTATTAGAGATCGGCTTCATACAGCACAGTGTCGACAGAAGTCTTATGCAGATGTTCACCGACGGAACTTAGAGTTTGAGGTAGAAGATTGGGTTTTCCTGAAAGTATCGCCTATGAAGGGCATCATGCGATTTGGAAAGAAAGGGAAGCTTTGTCCTAGGTACGTTGGACCATATAAAATTATTCGAAATATCAGTATGGTGGCATACGAGCTTGATTTGCCTTCAGAATTGGAAGCAATTCATCCTGTATTTCATGTTTCTATGTTGCGAAAGTGCATTGGAGAGCCTTCCCGTATTACACCCATTGAAAATATTTGTATCGCTGAGGATTTATCTTATGCAGAGGTACCAATTGAGATTTTAGATCGGCATGTAAGAAAGCTTCGACATAAAGATGTAGCTTCTGTGAAATTGTTATGGAGAAACAGTAACGTCGAGGAAATGACCTGGGATGCGGAAGAGGAAATGAGGAAGGAGTACCCCCCAACTGTTTACGACTTAAGGTGAGTCACATTTCGATTATTGGAATATATTTCTTCATAACGACTTAGTTATATTTTAAGTAGCTTGAAGGTGAAATTTATATGTCTTCTTATAAGATAGCTATGCAAAGTTAAGTAGTTAAAAATTTTAGAATTAGACTTCAGGTTTGCGACTGTAACAAATATAGATTCGCAAATAATGTACTGTGAGAAAAAACAAAAGAAAATACAACCAAGGAATTGTTTAGATCCATTCGCGGGCGAATGTTCATAAGGGGGGGAGAACGTAAGATCCCGTAGTTTTTTTCTCTAATCGTGCATAATATATGTGGCGTAGTATGGCATGCTTATATGATATGTATATGACTTTGTATCGTACATTGGAGATTAAGATTGCAAGTAGGTGGAAATATCAAGGAACTAAACTAAAGTTTTAGGTCAAAGGAACCCCTCAAACAAAGTTCATGAGAAAAGAAATGGCTCGGGTAGAACTTCTACCGTTTGAATGGTTTAACTTGCCTCATACTTTGTGGATAAGCCTATGAGTGTAAAACATGCTAAGAATAGTGTGTTATGAGGTATTATAATAGCACAAGGGTCGTATGTTAAGTTTGGAAGTCAACAAAATTAGTGAAATTAAAGTCGGCAAAAGTTATCGAAGTTTCTCTAATAATATTTTCTTAACTTTGGGTCAAATGTCTTGGATGTTTTCTCCCAATATACAAAGAGTTAGAAGGCCTATCACCCATTAAATCGAAGGCCTACGAGTTTAGTTTGGAACGCACAAAACCCAATATCCAACCGACATCGGAGTAAAATGTTATGAGGGTTTTACTACGTACTGTCGGGGCAGAATCCGGGTCGGATCCGGGTTGGGTTAAAAATGTGGTATGTCGGCTTACTCAACGTTTTAAGCCACGAAAACATTTCATTTTACTTCCAAACCAGAAATAAAGCTTAAGAGAAGGTTCCTATGGAGTACTTTCATGATGAAGGTAAGTTTTCAATGATTTCTACCATTAAAGATTACCCATGTGCCTAGAAACGTGATCTTTACACATGGTAATCGTTTTCCCCTTCTATTAGCTGCGTTTGGAGCAAGTTTTTGAAGATATAAATTTCTAGTTATTGGAGTTTCTTCAAGGTTTACACTTGGTTAACTAAGGTAATCATCCCGGGACTCTTTTATGATTGTTTTTATGAAGTTCTACGGACATTTCGTCAAGTTGAGGCCATTTGGAAAATCTGCCGATTTAAGAACAATTATGAACTGTTTATAGGTGTGTACCAGCTGTGTATATATAGTTTTTGCGAAGTTTAGGACATAAGTAACAACTTTCGTGAAGAAGCTACGGCCATTCGTGCGTTCATTGAAAAGGTATGTTAAGGCGAAGCTACGTCCCTCATTTTAGCACCACTCCTTGGAAATTCCTAAAACGCCAAATGTGATATTTTTCTATTCTCTTGCTAGAAAGACCTTCAGTGAAAGGCATTGGGATCACAGCTGAATTATTTTCATGATTTTGTTATTTTGATATTTCACTTGTTCGGATAAATAGAGTGTTCGACATCTACACGTCATTTTATCAGTTTCCTTGATTATATGTCCGCACATATGAATTCGTATTCTTCCTTGGGTGATGTGAATTAAAATGTCACGCGAGACCCTTACTACTTGTGACCAGCCCTCTTTCTCCACTAAGGTTATTATTAAAGAAAAACTTTAAAGTAGCTCACGACCTCCAAAACTCTCAAATATAATTTAAATGTAAATTATTAGAACACTTGGTTTTTGAAATATTTCTTTTATAAATTATCTAGGAACCAAGTTAGGAACTAAGTAAGTCACATTAAACTTGTTATGAATATAAACAAGGTTAGGTTATCCTTATAAATTCGAATTAACTTTTCAAGCTTATTTGGAAGAAAATATCAAGTTCCATGAGATTGTTATATGTTATACGAAAGTTATTATGGGATTATGAGAAGAAGACTACAAATGGGCCAAGATTGGCAACATGACAACAGTAAATCATAGGTGTTTTAAATCCATGACATGACATGCTATGCATTCTACTCCCGAGCTATAATCGGGAGGTATGGGGCCTATTACCTATATTTATACGTATGAGACACAGATGGCCGCAAGTTGGCGAATATGATGCCGTTTCGCTACCGGAAAGCACCACCATTGCTAGCATTTTGTTGGGTATGTCATGCATTTGCATCTATATATATATATATGTATTCACGACATACGATTATAAGAGCATACCATGCATATTTAAGTAGTTGGGGGCCAAAGGTCAGTCATGGAGATTATTTGGGTTTCAGTTCAGGTGGTATCTCTATTACCCTTTTACAGTAAATGTTTACGATTTTACTTTTCGCTTTACATACCAGTACATTGTTATTCGTACTGACATCCTTTTGCCTGGGGACGCTGCTTTTTGTTTTGTGCGAGCAGATACAAGCATGGACTCTAATCAACCCACTCGCTAGGATTCAGGTTCAGCTGTGAGTTTGTAAGCTCGATCTTATCCTGGGGCTATCAGATGATATTTACTTTTGTTGTACAGTTTGGGTCTAGTCAGGGCCTTGTCCCGACAGTGCTTATGTCACTCATAAAGGCTATTGTGGACACAATATTCTGGGTTTTCTTTTTTTGTATCTTTCAACCTCTAACCAATAGTCTTGGCATGCATATATAGGTGTGTGTGTAAGTAGGTATGTTTTCGGTTGTGGCCTCGTCGGCTAGATAGTACATCTTTATCTATTTTTATGGTTTGTCTACCATTGTTTGTATGGTTATTCTCTTTCAATTCATGACCTCTGGGTCCAGGCTTCACTTTTTAGAGGTTGTGCTCCCCAAAATTTTTGCCTCAGATGTTTGTTTTAGTTAGTATGTTTCAATGGGTAACTCGATGTTTTAGGGTATCGAGTGCCAGTTACGCCCTTATTTTGGGGAGTGACAAACTTGGTATCAGAGCAGGTCGTATCCCGAGGGGGTCCACAAGCCGTGTCTAGTAGAGTCTTGTTTATGGGTGTCTTGTGCACCATACTTATAATCAAGAAGCTATTTGGCATTTATGAATGGTTACATTTCATTAAACTGATAGATCGTGTTATAGTGCAAAAGTATAAGAACATTTGAAATCTAAGTCGTGCTTTATGTTTCTTATCTAACAGGCTACACTCGCTTCGAATATGGCAGATCGAGAGATAGGTATGGATCCAAGGGAAGGTACTAGCCGTTCCCCACGGGGTCAAAGAGATAGATTTCCCTCGGAGGCACATGGTGGATCTCCAGTACCCCTAGTACCAGCCTCCTCGGCACCTATTGATGCCCGAGGAGATGCAGTACCCCCAACCTCACCAGTTCCATTGGTACCTGAGGAAGCTACGGACACAGGACTTTCAGTACCTATTGTTTCTCCAGCAGAGATCTCTGGGGAGCAGGGGATGAGAGAGGCAGTTTAGTTACTGACTAGGATGGTTTCTATTCATGAGCGACAACTGGAGTCAGGAGAAGATATTCAGAGAGACCGGTCAGAAAGTTCGAAGGTGCGGGAGTTTCTTCATTTGGCCCCTTCGTTATTTTTAGGATTTAGTCTTACTGAGGATCCCCAAGACTTTATAGAGCACATATATAGAGTATTGAGGGTTATGCATGCCTTCGTCACAGAGGCTGTGGAGTTGGCTTCTTTTCGGCTACGTGATGTAGCCATCCTCTGGTATGAGGCATGAGAGAGATCTAGAGGACCTGATGCTCCACCAGCAGAGTGGGAGGACTTCTCTGAGGCATTCCTTGCCCACTACTTGACACGGGAAGTTTGAGAAGCCCGTCTTGACCAATTTATCAATCTGAATCAAGGAACCATTAGTGTGGCGGATTATAGCCACAAGTTTAATTCTTTGGCAAGATATGCACCAGATATTGTATGTACCATGAGAGCCAGAGTTCATCGTTATGTTGATGGTTTGGCAGATTATTTGATCAGAGATTGTAGGGTAGCATCCTTATCAGATGATGTAGATATTTCCCGCATACAGGTTTTCGCACAGACTACAGAGGACCTTTCTAAACGGATTCCTGATACACGCAGGGATAGGGAGCAGAGTGAGAGGGCCCGTACTATGGGGTCTTATAGGGAGCCACATAGTGATTTTAGGCCCCCTTTCCATCGATATCCACCTCGGGTAGCGGGTAGTGTCTCACCACAATTGCAGGGACCGCGGTTTGATCGTTATAGTCAGTCAGGACCAGGTCAGAGCTCAGGCCAGCCTGAAGGTCGTCAACAGGATCGTTCCGTACAGGTAAGACATTCAATTCCTCATTGTACACAGTGCGGTAAGACGCACACTGGGCAGTGTAGACAGGGTTCAGGTGCATGTTATCATTGTGGGCAAACAAGACATTTTATTACTCGGTGCCCGAGGTTGAGCAAAGGTGTTCTAGCTCAGCCTGCAGGATCCACAGCAACATCTTCACCCTCAGTCCGTGCTCCACGACCAGGACCACAGTCTACTCAGGGTCGTGGTAGAGGCAGAGGTGAAGGAGATACAGGTTTGAGCGGTGGTCAGAATCGCTTTTATGCACTCACAGGACGACAGGATTCAAAGGCATCCCCTGATGTTGGTGCATGTATATTGACGATATCTTCTCAAGCTGTTTACGCATTGATAGACCCTAGATCTACATTTTCATATATTACCCCATTTATTGCTAGTATGATTGACATGAAATCTGAGTTGTTTCCACAACCAGTTGAGGTGTCTACATCGGTTGGCGATTCTATTTTAGCTAGTCGTGTCTATTAGGATTGTACCATACTCATTAATGATCGCCCAACCTCCGTTGATTTAGTTGAGTTGATTATGCTAGATTTTGATGTTAGCATGGATATGGATTGGTTAGCATCTTGCTATGCTAATATTGATTGTCGTGCAAAGATAGTCCTATTTTACTTTCCAGGTGAGCCAGTCCTTGAGTGGAAGGGTAATGCAGCCACTCCTAAGGGTAACTTTATTTCATACCTTAGGGCTCAAAAGTGAAAGGTTGGATATACCATATTGTTCATGTAAAGGATATTGATAAGGAGCTCATGACTCTTCAGTCAATTCCTATTGTGAATGAATTTCCAATGGTATTCCTTGATGATCTTCCATGAATTCCCCCAGAAAGGGAAATTGATTTTGCCATAGACTTGTTTCCTGATACGCAACCTAAATCGATTCCTCCCTATAGAATGGCACCTGCAGAATTAAGAGAATTGAAGGAACAACTAAAGGACTTGCTCAATAAAGGCTTTATCAGGCCAAGTATTTCCCCATGGGGTGCCCCAGTGCTCTTTGTTCGAAAGAAAGATGGATCTTTGCGGATGTGTATTGACTATAGACAACTAAATAAAGTCACTACAAAGAATAAATATCCTCTTCCACGGATTGATGACTTATTCGATCAGTTACAAGATGCAAAATGCTTTTCCAAGATTGACTTGCGGTCTGGTTTCCATCAGTTGCGATTCAGGGAAGTTGATTTCCCAAAAACAATATTTAGGACGAGGTACGGCCATTTTGAGTTCCTTGTCATGCCTTTTGGGCTTACAAATGCCCCAGCAGCTTTTATGGATCTTATGAATCGTGTCTTCAAACCATTCTTGGATGAATTTATGATTGTGTTTATTGATGATATTCTTATATATTCACGGTTAGAAGCAGAGCATGCAGATCACTTGCGAACTGTATTGCACACTCTCCAAGATTGCAGGTTATATGCTAAATTCTCTAAATGTGATTTTTGGCTTACCTTAGTAGCTTTTCTTGGTCATGTTATTACAAGTGAGGGTATTAAGGTTGATGGACAAAAGATTGAAGTAGTGATGACTTGGCCGAGGCCCTTAAATGCGACGGAGGTTCGCATCTTTTTAGGCATGGCGGGGTATTACCGAAGGTTTGTGGAGGGATTCCCTTCTATTTCTGCACCACTGACAAAATTGACACATAAGGCAATGAAGTTTCAGTGGACCAAGGCATGTGGGCAGAGCTTTCATGAACTAAAAAAAAGGCTTACCACTGCACCTGTCCTAACTCTTCCAGATGGTAATGAGGGCTATGTTGTTTATTATAATGCCTCAAGAATTGGCCTAGGTTGTGTTCTTATGCAGCATGGTAAGGTTATTGCATACACCTCTAGACAGTTGCGTAAGCATGAGCAGAATTATCCTACAGACGATCTTGAGTTGGCCGCAATTGTTTTTGCCCTAAAAATTTGGCGACATTATCTACACGGGGTTCATATAGATGTGTTCACCGATCACCAGAGCCTTCAGTATTTACTTAAGCAGAGGGAGTTGAACCTACCACAAAGGAGATGGCTAGAATTGTTAAAGGACTACGATGTTGACATTTTATCTCATCCCAGCAAAGCTAATGTTGTTGCTGATGCGCTCAGTCGGAAGTCCATGGGTAGTGGGTAGTCTAAGTCATGTTGAAGCTGGTAAGGCTGGAATTACAAAAGACATATGCCAGCTAGTTAATTTGCAAGTACGCTTGGTAGATGCAGGAGGCGGAGGTGTTGTCGTTAAGAATATGACAGAATCTTCCTTTGTGACTGAAGTGAAAAGGCGGAAACATGAAGATCCTGAGCTTAGGAAATTGAGGGAAAAGATTCCACAGCAGCAGCACCCCTTATTTGAGCTAATTGAAGATGGAGTCCTTAGATACCAGGGTCGCTTATGTGTACTGTCAGTTGGGAAGCTCCGTACAAATATTATTTCAGAGTCCCATTATTCTAGATATGCATCTCACCCTGGAGCGACGAAGATGTATCAAGACCATCGACAGGCCTATTGGTGGAATTGCGTGAAAAAAGATAATGCGGAGATGGCAGTTGAATGTCCCAACTGTCAACAAGTTAAAGCAGAGCATCAGAGGCCTGGAGGCCTAACCCAGTTTATTGAGCTTCTGTTATGGAAATGGGATATGATAAATATGGACTTCATCACTGGTTTGCCTCGTACTCCACGAATGTTTGATTCCATTTGGGTAATTATCGATAGACTGACAAAATCTGCTCATTTCTTGCCAGTTAGGACAACATATTCAGCTGAAGATTATGCTAGGCTTTGCATTCAGGAAATTGTTCACCTTCACGGAGTTCCATTATCTATTATCTCAGATCGAGGAGCTCAATTTACATCACATTTTTGGAGATCGTTTCAGAAAGGTCTAGGAACTCAGGTAAATCTTAGCACCGCTTTTCATCCACAAACTGATGGATAAGCAGAATGTACTATTCAGACGGTTGAGGATTTGTTACGTGTTTCTGTGTTGGATTTTAAAGAAAGTTGGGATCAACATCTACCTCTTATTGAGTTCGCTTATAATAACAGCTTTCAAGCTAGTATTCAGATGGCCCCTTACGAAGCACTATATGGGCGGAAGTGTAGATCCCCAATCTGTTGGTTTGAGCTCAGGGAAGCAGATTTGTTAGGTCCCAATCTAGTCCAACAAGCGATTGAAAAGGTTAATCTTATTTGATATCGGCTTCATACAACACAGTGTCGACAGAAGTCTTATGCAGATGTTCGCCGACGGAACTTAGAGTTTGAGGTAGAAGATTGGGTTTTCCTGAAAGTATCGCCTATGAAGGGCATCATGCGATTTGGAAAGAAAGGGAAGCTTAGTTCTAGGTACGTTGGACCATATAAGATTATTCAGAATATCGGTATAGTGGCATACGAGCTTGATTTGCCTTCAGATTTGGAAGCAATTCATCCTGTATTTCATGTTTCTATATTGCGGAAGTGCATTGGAGAGCCTTCCCGTATTATACCCATTGAAAATATTTGTATCGCTGAGGATTTATCTTATGCAGAGGTACAATAGAGATTTTAGATCGGCAAGTAAGAAAGCTTCTAAATAAAGATGTAGCTGCTGTGAAATTGTTATGGAGAAACAACAACGTCGAGGAAATGACCTGGGATGCGGAAGAGGAAATGAGGAAGGAGTACCCCCCAACTGTTTACGACTTAAGGTGAGTCACATTTCGATTGTTGGAATATATTTCTTCACAATGACTTAGTTATATTTTAAGTAGCTTGAAGGTGAAATTTATATGTCTTCTTATGAGATAGCTATGCAAAGCTAAGTAGTTAAAATTTTCAGAATTAGACTTCAGGTTTGCGACTGTAACAAATATAGATTCGCAAATAATGTACTCTGTGAAAAAAGAAAGAAAATACAACCAAGGAATTGTTTAGATCCATTCGCGGGCGAATTTATATAAGTGGGGGAGAATGTAAGATCTCGTAGTTTTTTTCTCTAATCGTGCATAATATATGTGGCGTAGTATGGCATGATTATATGATGTGTATATGACTTTGTATCGTACATTGGAGATTAAGATTGCAAGTAGGTGGAAATATCAAGGAACTAAACTAAAGTTTTAGGTTAAAGGAACCCCTCAAACAAAGTTCATGAGAAAAGAAATGGCTCGGGTAGAACTTCGCCCGTTTGAATGGTTTAACTTGTCCCATACCTTGTGGATAAGCCTATGAGTGTAAAACATGCTAAGAATAGTGTGTTATGAGGTATTATAATAGCACAAGGGTCGTACGTTAAGTTTGGAAGTCAAGAAAATTAGTGAAACTAAAGTCGGGAAAAGTTATCGAAGTTTCTCTAATAATATTTTCTTAACTTTGGGTCAAATGTCTTGGATGTTTTCTCCCAATATACAAAGAGTTAGAAGGCCTATCACCCATTAAATTGAAGGCCTACGAGTCTAGTTTGCAACGCACAAAACCCCATATCCAACCGACATCGGAGTAAAAGGTTATGAGGGTTCTACTACGGACTGTCGGGGCAGAATCCAGGTCGGATCCGGGTCGGGTTAAAAATGTGGTATGTCGGCTTACTCAACGTTTTAAGCCATGAAAACATTTCATTTTACTTCCAAACCAGAAATAAAGCTTAAGAGAAGGTTCCTATGGAGTACTTTCATGATGAAGGTAAGTTTCCGATGATTTCTACCATTAAAGATTACCCCCGTGCCTAGAAACGTGATCTTTACACATGGTAATCGTTTTCCCCTTCTATTAGTTGCGTTTGGAGCAAGATGTTGAAGATATAAATTTGTAGTTATATGAGTTTCTTCAAGGTTTACACTTGGTTAACTAATGTAATCATCCCGGGACTCTTTTATGATTGTTTTTCTGAAGTTCTACGGACATTTCGTCAAGTTGAGGCCATTTGGAAAATCTGCCGATTTAAGAACAATTATGAACTGTTTATAGGTGTGTACTAACTGTGTATATATAGTTTTTGCGAAGTTTAAGATGTTAGGAACAACTTTTGTTAAGAAGCCACAGCCATTCGAGCTTTCATTGAAAAGCTATGTTAAGGCGAAGCTACGTCCCTCATTTTAGCACCACTCCTGGGAAATTCCGAAAATGCCAAATGTGATATTTTGCTATTATCTTACTAGAAAGACCTTTAGTGAAAGGCATTGCGATCACAACTGATTTATTTTCATGATTCTGTTATTTTGAGATTTCACTCGTTCGGATAAATAGAGTGTTTGACATCTACACGTCATTTTATCAGTTTCCTTGATTATATGTCCGCACGAATGAATTCGTATTCTTCCTTGGGTGATGTGAATTAAAATGTCACGCGAGACCCTTTCTAGTTGTGACCAGCCCTCTTTCTCCACTAAGGCTATTATTAAAGAATAACTTTAAAGTAGCTCACGACTTTCAAAACTCTCAAATATAATTTTAATGTAAACTATTTGAACACTTGGTTTTTGAAATATTTGTTTTATAAATTATCTAGGAACCAAGTTAGGAACTAAGTAAGTCACCTTAAACTTGCTATGAATATAAATACGGTTAGGTTATCCTTATAAATTCGAATTTACTTTTCAAGCTTATTTGAAAGAACATATCAAGTTCCATGAGATTGTTATGTGTTATACGAAAGTTATTATGGGGTTATGAGAACAAGACTACAAATGGGCCAAGATTGGCAACATGACAACAGTAACTTATAGGTGTTACAAATCCATGAAATGACATGCTACGCATTCTACTCCCGAGCTATAATCGGGAGGTATGGGGCCTATTGCCTATATTTATACGTATGAGACACAGATGGCCACAAGTTGGCGAATATGATGTCGGTTCGATACCGGAAAGCACCACCATTGCTAGCATTTGGTTGGGTATGTCATGCATTTTCATCTATATATATATATGTATTCACGACATACGATTATACGAGCATACCATGCATATTTAAGTAGTAGGGCGCTAAAGGTCAGCCATGGAGATTATTTGGGTTTCAGTTCAGGTGGTATCTCTATTACCCTTTTACAGTAAATGTTTACGATTTTACTCTTTGCTTTACAGACCAGTACATTTTTATTCGTACTGACATCCTTTTGCCTGGGGACGCTGCTTTTTGTTTTGTGCGAGCAAGTACAGACAGGGACTCTAATCGACCCACTCGCTAGGATTCAGGTTCAGCTGTGAGTTGGTAAGCTCCAGCTTATCCTGGGGCAATCATAAGATGTTTACTTTTGTTGTACAGTTTGGGTATAGTCAGGGCCTTGTCTCGACAGTGCTTATGTCACTCATAGAGGCTATTGTGGACACAATATTCTGGGTTTTCTATTTTTTGTATGTTTCAACCTCCAGCGAATAGTCTTGGCATGCATATATAGGTGTGTGTGTAAGTTGGTATGTTTTTGGTTTTGGCCTCGTCGACTAGATAGTACATCTTTATCTATTTTTATGGTTTGTCTACCATTGTTTGTATGGTTATTCTATTTCAGGTCATGACCTCTGGGTCCAGGCTTTACTTTTTAGAGGTTGTGCTGCCCAATATTTTTTCCTCAGAAGTTTGGTTTAGTTAGTATGTTTCAATGGGTAACTCGATGTTTTAGGGTATCGAGTGCCAGTTACACCCTTATTTCGGGGCGTGACAAGAATGACCAAGCAGCCTCATCTGATGAGGCAACTAGCTCGGAGTCCATACCTACACCACGGAATGATGACCCCACTCCAGTAGTCGGCGAGCCAAATAGATTGTGCATCGAGGGCCAATGACAAATTTATCGGGATGCCAAGATGATAAATGTCAAACAAAAAATGGCCCGACTTATTAAAAAGGAGCGCAGAGTCCTCACAGGGAGCTTGCACACTGTCCCGGACATCCACCGACTGTTTAACTTTCATAAGTGTGATTGGATGGCTCGAGACCATGGGACGCATAGCGAGGAGATTGTGCGAAAATTCTACGCCTCCTATGAAACCACTCTCCGAGGTTCAATCACCAAGCGGTCAAAGACCCTAGCCCAAGATCCTCTCACTTCTACTATGGTCCGAGGTTGTCCGGTGGACATATAACCTGCCACCATTAACCGTTTTCTCTATGGTCCTACCACGGGTCACTCTTGGTCTCTCAACACTTCAGAGTTTGATTACAGATAGGACATCGTACGGAGGGGCGCTTTCCAGAGGAACGCTGAGCAGCGAGAGGCTGCTCTACTATGGTTGGCTAGATACATTTCTGCAGATGGCGAGCGTGCAGAATGGGTCGCTGCTCCACGGTTGGGTATCCGGAAGGCCACATTAAATTTTGCGGCCAAGTTCTTCTGGTTGCTGGTACATAATAGAGTGTCGCCTACAAAATCTGACATTCAAGTCACTTGGGATAGAGCGGTCATGGTTGCAGCATTGGTAGCAGGAGTGGAGATCGACTTTGCCCGCATGCTGCTGGCAGAGATTCACAAGAGGGCATTTAGGACCTCCACTACTTACCGCTTCCCATGCCTAATTTTTCAGTTGTGTAGGGACTTCGAAGTGCCGATCTGGCATTGTGACAAGTTAGTCCACCTTACAGCGACACTGGACATTGGCCTTATTCGAGAAGAGGCAAATGTGGCAGCACCTCGCAGAGAGCCCCAGATTGAGGTACCTCCCTTGGGTGCCGATCTTGCAGCCACAGTGGGGCAGGCCGATACCAGATCACACCGATACTGTCCCGGCCTCCTCTTCTCAGGCAGCTAGTATGGATCCTAGCTCTTCCCGGTCCATACCACAATTAGGAGCTATTGTTGTCCCGTTGGCCAGAGTACAGAAGTTAGAGGCTCAAATGGCCACACTGCTGCATCACATCCAGCCGTGGATACAAAAGTCGATAGCTGAGTCCGAGGCTAGAATGGAGCGCAGGATGGAGGGAATGATGGACCGAAAGGTCCAGGCTGTTAATAAGCTTCTTGATGCCTTTGAGTTATGAGTGCTCGAGCGATTAGCCCCGGCCAAAGATCTATCTGCTTTGCAGGCTGACTTAGCCAGCCTACGGACTGACGTTGATGTCATTCTTGCCGCACCGTCAAGTGAGACTCAGGTTGCACCTACTGCACTGGCTGATGATACAGTGCTGGATACTCTATTTAGTGGGACCGCCGAGGAGGGGCTTGCACCGATACATGCCACAGGCAAGTGACACCGTTCTCATCGCACTGAGGAAGAGAAAGCTCACAAGAGACAGCGTCGGTAGGAGAAGGAGGCAAGGAGGGCTTCGATTGCAGACGAAGAGTTGCGCCAGCAGAGGGTGCGTGAGAGAGTTACAGGGGCATCGAGCTCTGCCCCAGTTGTACAGGTCCAGCCTATTTTGTGGGACGTTGTGAACACCACTGATGTTGCGGTGAGAGTGATAGAGAGCACTAGTGAGGATGCTATGATTGCTGAAGTGGGAACTACTGAGGGTGCTATGATTGTGAAGTGGGCACTACTGAGGATGCCCCCACTGTTGTTCCAGCGGGCTCCGGGAAATTGGCCCCCCGGCTTGTTGATGTGTCACTGGCACCTTGCGCCACATGTTTACTTCACCCAATCCATTTTCTTTTATTGTTTCTGTATGCATTGTGGACAATTGCAAGTATTTTTGTTGGGGGTGGGGTAAATGGATTATGAGTGATATGGTGAAGTCTGAATAACCCAACTCATGAATCCTCTCTTGGGGTTTTCTTGCCTGTGTTCTTTTCCCCCAAGAGACTGTTTAATTTTTGTTGAACTGACATGTCTTAGGATCGTATGTGTAGAAGCATGATAAAGAAAGAAGCATGATGGCTTATGAAAAATGATACCCGTCAGATTTTGGGATGTATGTTAGAAGTTGTAGGCTACGATTAGTTGAATGTGTTGGCTCTGAGTATGGCATAATAACGAATCAACTTGATGGCATGACTTAAGCTGAAACTTGAACTGGGTAATTTGATAATCTGATGATGGAACTATGTGCCAAGAATGTGTGAGAAACGTTGAGCGTTCAAACAGTTTTTGTGCAAAACTAGAACTTGCCTGGTTAGTCCTGCTAAGACAATTCAATCTAGAAGTTAGGAATTGATCATAGGCCATTGTTCTGAAAAGTCCATAAATTGCCTAACAGAAGGGTCCAACCAAATGAAATAAATGCTCCCTTTGATCCAACTTTGAGCCTGTAATTAAACCATTTATTTTCAAACCCTGAACTCACTATCCCATAATCTACTATGTTGACCCCGGTCCCTCCTTGGACATGTGCACTTCGACTTAGGCCAAAAGCCTAAGTTGAGGGTGGCTAATGTAAAATGCAACTTCAATCTTGGCCCTGACCCGACATCGGGTATTGTGTACCTCAACTAATGGAAAATCCATAAGTTGAGGGTGGCTATGAAAGAGGGAACTGAAAGAAAAATGGGTATGAAAAGAGTGATGAAAAAAAAAAAGGATGTGACTTGTTGAAAGCTAAAAAAAAAATAAAAAAAAAAGAGCTGCAAAGTCTGAAGGCACATTCATGATTGAAGAAAATTAAGGGAAAGAAAGTAAAACGATAACATGACAAAAATAGGGCAAATAAGAGGTTGAAAGCCTAGTGTAATGTCAAGGAGGGCAGAAAGTCACTAAGCAGTACCCAAATGTACCACACCTGACCCTGAGCCTACGTTACAAGCTAAGAAAGTCCTATAGTGATCCTAGAGTCTATTTTGGAGTGTCTAAGCAGTGAAAATAAGGGCAAGCTTATGGCATTGAGCACTAACTGTATTTGAAATTACTTCTGAGCGTGAGTGTTGAATAAATCCTTGTACCATGAATGCCATTCATTCTTGGGAAAAGGGGATTTCGTTTGAAGTAAGGGCACTAGTTAAATTGTCGGAAAGTTGGTACCTTGGTGATAGTGAGAAGGTGTATGTTGTGTGTCAGTTGGTCGATCTGTGTCATGGTGTGATCAACATGAATTAACTTGTCGAGTCTAAGAGAACGAATGTGCACCCGAAAATTGAAGGGGGCAGAGAGTCATGTGATTGCTTGGGCTTGAAATGCTTGCTTCTATACAGTGTCATTTAGAGTCGTAGTGTGTCGCTTGAGGACAAACAACAAATTTAAGTTGAGGGTGTTGATATACCGTGAGTTTACGGTATTTCTAATACATTTCACTTACAAGTTGTTTGTGTCTAGGGCCTTTTTGTATTGGTTTTTATGTGTTTTTATCATATTTCACAGGATAGATGTTTAGGCGCGGAAGTATAGGGACAGCTGAAAGAAATGCAGAAAAAGGGCATTCACGGAAGTGATCTACGAACCGTAGGTCCATCGACGGCCCGTATGTGATGACCGTGGATCAGCAGGCGAGGTATGGAAGACAAATCAGGGAAATCTGACCAAGTGTGGAACCACGGTGGCCATTGACGGTCCGTATATTGATCTACGGACCGTACTGTTGATCCGTAGATTGATACTGCGAGGGTTCCAGTACCTGATTTTTGAAGATTCCAAGTGTGGAGCTACGGAGGGGATTGACGGACCATAGATCGATCTACGGTCCGTGCTGCTATCCCGTCGTTTGCTTCAGAGAAGCTGATTTTGGAAGCTGAAATATTTTCTAAGTCTTAGCTGACGGAAGGGACTTACGGACCGTAGATCCATCGACGGTCCGTAAGTCAGTCTCGTGGAATGAAGACGCGTACCTGAAACAAACTTTCCTTAATTTGTTTCCCTTTTTATTTAAGATTTTTTTTTCTATAAATAGGGCATGTAAACCTCGTTTTTGGGGGTTAGACATTATTATTCTAGTTCTACCTTGTGACTTGGGAGATCAATTGAAAAACCTAACAATTATTGATTTTCTAAGTTCGTTTTGAAGATTTTGGCTTTGCAATTCAAGTTGAATTTCTGGGTTTATTATTCTCTTTACGTAAGTTCATGATTTCTTCATCTAATATTATGAATTGTGTTCTTGCTATTATGGGTAACTAAACTTCACAACTAGGGCTGTGGGATCCATGAGCGATTAACAAAGTATGAATAGTAAATAAGTAATTCTTGAATAGTGTTTTGCATGCATTGATAATTCTTTCATTTAGAAGTCTT
>JAJOOH010072163.1:0-17732 GCA_029582605.1 Solanum gracilifrons
TATTTCCATAGTTGTAGTAGCTAATTCACCATTAGATTTTTTATTACTTCTTAGAGTTTTTAGACTTTCATCTGATAAATTTTGTAGCCATAATTTTACTGTTCCTATAAGCGTTCTTTCTATATATCCTGGTGTCGCTGTCATTACTATTTTGTTATCTATTAATTGGTTTGATATATATCCCATTCATAATTGGATTGTTTTATTTATATCTGCTACACAATCTAAATCTAAAAAATCATGTTGTCCAGTTATTTGTTTAGTTATATACTAGTAAAAGTTTTATCATATACTTTTACTAGTATATGATAAAACTAGTATGAAACTACCAAATTATATATATACTTGTTCAAACACTTTTTCATAAAAGAAAAGAACTATTAGTATAGACTTGAATAATGGTTAAAAGTCATTTGTCATGTTTGTGATATAAAAGGAGCATTACGTTCATTTGCTCTTGTTGGTCCTGATGAGACTATGCTCATGGGTAACTTCTATTAAAGCCAAATTGAAGGTTATGGAAAGGTCCTTCTGAAAAGGACATTTGGCAAGCTGTTGAATCTAAACAATAGTTGTATCATACACAATTGCATTAAGTAGGAACAAAATATTTTTGAGAAAAGGTTACCTCTCGGAGGGCTTTACAATCTCAACATTTTTGTTAGTACTTACTTACTTGAGTCAAATTGTTTGTGACATGAACACTTGGGATACGTCAATTACAAAATCTTGCAAGGAAAACTGATTAACTTAGAAGTTTTTTTCTAATTTGAGTGCAATAGATAAAAATGTCCAGTTGGTGTTGAATATAAGTATGCTAAGCATTCTTATAATTATGTTTAAAGGAATTCTAATCCCTTAGAGTTGATCTACACTGACATTTGTGATATGAAGTCAACACCATCTCGCGGTGGAAAAAATATATATCATATTTTACTGACAATTGCACTAGACAATTATGTCTATTTGTTGAATGGTAAGGATGAAGAAATAAAAGCGTCTAGAAAATATAAACTGAAGTTGAAAATCAGTTGAGAAAAATATAAGAAGTGATAGGGATGGAGAGTATAAATCTCCTTTTTCAGAAAGTGGAATCATTCACCAAATTAGTGCCCCCTACTTACCTCAATCTAATGGAATTGTAGAATGAAATAAAAGAACTTTGAATTAAATGATGGATGCATTACTTATAAGTTCAGGTTTACCACAAAACTTGTATGGAGAAGCTATCCTTACAACTAAAGGAAAAAAAAAGTTTTGTCTATTAAAAGAGAAAGAAATAAAAATTTTGTTTGTTGGATACAATCTATTCCATATAAGAAATTGAAAGGAAGGAAATCCAAATTGAAATATTTCAAAGAGTGGAGGTGTCTAGCCAAAGTCCAAGTTCCTATCCCCAAACGGATCAAAATAAGACCTAAGAATGTGGAGTGTAAAATTAGATTTGAGTTGTTTAGTAAAGGGTCTAAAAGAAATTGGAAAGAACCAAAGGATAATTTATTAAATAAATAGATTCAGAGGCATGGTAAATGTCAACGGACATCTACTTTCTTCGGATATGATTTTTTAACATTTTTCTATATCTTCTGTGGAATCATCCTTTTTGAAATATGTTATCTATAGTGATATTAATTTAATATTAAGAAGCCAGATTGGAAGTTGATTGATCTTGATTTTTCCGACACATACTCGCCAGTAACTAGAATTACATTAATTCGGATGTTAATTGAATTAGCTGTGGTATATGACCTCCAAATTCATCAAATGAATGTGAAAACAACTTTCTCTTATGGAGAATCCGAGGATGAAATTTACATGGAACAACCTGAGGGTTTTGTGGTACCTGGTAAAGAAAAGAAAGTGTGTGAATTTGTTAAGTCACTATATGAACTGAAAACAAGCACCCAAATAATGATATGTGAAATTTGACCAAACCATGTTGGCAAATGGATTTAAGAATGATGAAAGTGATAAATGTGTTTACCATGAAAGACACCCCAAATCACAAGGTCATTGTTGGTTTGTATGTAGATGATATAATTACTTGAGCACATAAAGCAAAATGATCATTTTATTAATACATTCTAAACTGATACATATACTCAAATTAAATAACAGAGACTCTATCACAGAGTCCCTCCTACATTGGAAACTAAACCTATAAACTAGGAATATGAGATAAAAAACTCCTAAAGTAGTGGATACAAAGCTAACAACCTATGAAGTAAAACTAGTTAAGCTATAGGCAGTAAAAACGTTCTAATACACCCCCCCTCATACTAGATGGTGTGCAACAACACCTAGCTTGGATGAATGACGATGAAAGGAGATTTTTAGATGTGTTTTAGTAAGAGAGTCAACCAACTGGTCCAAACAAGGAATGTGCTTGAAAGTTAGGCCCTTATTTTTAACCTGTTGGCAAACATAGCGGGATTCAACAACTATATGCTTCATGCGACTGTGAAGATTGTTGTTCTCACATAAGTAGGTGACACCAATGTTGTCACAAATAATGGTAGGTGGTGTGGGCATATGAACATGGAGTTCCTTGAGAAGTTTTTTCACCCAAGTGGTCTCATCAACGACACTAGCAACAACCCGGTACTCTGTTTCAATAGATGAGAGAGCAATGGTACGTTGTTTTTCTGATGACCAGCTAACTGGAGGAAGGACAAGAAAAATAACATAATCTGTCGTGGAACTGCTATCAGTGAGATCGCCAGCCCAATCAGTATCAGAAAACACTCAGAGATCAAGACTAGTGGTTGGAGAAATTCGATGGCCATGGTTAGTAATGGTTTTCGTATATCACATGATATGTTTAAGAGCCTTCTAGTGAGCTTCATATGGGTCGTACATAAATTGAGACAATTTGTTCACGGAGTAAGAAACACCAGGCATGCTAAAAGATAAATAATGCATTTTTACCAATGACTTTTTTGTATTTGGTAGCACCGTGAAATCGAGTGCCATCATTTAGCAATAGACTTTGAGAAAAACTCATAGGAATGGAAACACCCTTGGAATCTTATATTAGAAGGTCTTGGAAAAGTTCTGAAACATACTTTGCTTATGAGACCAGGAGACCTTTGCCATCTCGATGAACCTCAACCCTAAGAAAGTAGGATAAAGTGCCAAGATCTATAAGGGATGGTGGGAAGCCAAGGAAGATATAATTTGATGAACCACTGAAGAATTGTTTCCTGTAAGGATGATATCATCTACATGGATTAAAAGATATACAACACCATTAGAGACATGACGAACAAATAGAGACTTGTCGGAGTGAGACTTAAGAAATCCAAAATTTAAAAGATAAGATGTCAGTTCATTGTACCAAGCGTGAGGGACTTGATTGAGGCCATAAATAGCCTAACGCAAACGATAAACATGTGAAGGATGAGTTGCATTATCAAATCTTGGTGGTTGTTTCATAAAAACTTCTTCTTTAAGTATGCCTTGTAAAAAAGCATTGTTGACATCCAATTGATGTAAAACCCAATTGTGCTGAACTATAAGTGAGAGAACAACACTAATGGTCATGGGTTTGACAACTGGACTGAACGTACAATGATAGTCAAGACTTGGACGCCGAGTGAACCCTTCGACAACCAACCTAGCTTTGTACCTGGCAGTCAAACCGGCAACTTTCTTTTTGATTACGTAAATCCACTTAAAATCAACAATATTCTTATTAGAGTCTTAAGGAACCAATTCCCATGTTTGATTTTGAATTAACGCATCAAATTAAACTTTCATGGTTGACTTCCACTCTATGTGCTTTAAAGTTTGCTCAAAGGTATGAGGGGTAGCATTGTCCGGAATTTGAATATGATAATCGAATGGTTTTTTAAGGAAGAAATTGTTATGTACTGATCGGGTCGTTGGCCGGGTTGGAGAAGGTGGTGGCAGAGGAGGTGTTGGGAAATAAATAGGAGGAGGAGGTGGGGGCATAGGAGTTGGTGACAAATAGACTAGAGAAGAAGGTAGAGACAAACTATCTGGTTGTGCAGGAGAGGTTGTAGAAGCAGGTGGAAGAATTCTTGTTTTGTTTTAGCGGTGGCAAGTAATAAGATTGGGCGTTGGATCGAAAGGGATAAAAGCTTTGGTTTCCTCGTTAGAAGAAAAGGAAGGACAAAGCTGAGAAAGTGAATTACCTGAACTGGGACACGCATGATTTTGGCTGGAGGAGATGGACACTGATAGTAGGACTCTCTCGAACTGGCATATGAGAAGGAAATGGAGATATATTTGGTGAAAAAGATTGAATTGTAGAGTCTGGAGTGTCAACAACTTTCTAGGTGAGTGTAAAAGACCGATTTTTAATATATGAAAATATTGTTTGATATAGAAAAATATTTTCTAAAAATTTGACATAGTGTGACACATAAAATTTAGACTGAATGAGATCAAAACATTGGTGCGCATAATGAACATGAGAGAAGCCTAGATAGACACATGGAGTTGACCTAGGCTCAAGCTTATGGGCGGTGTAAGGTTTAAGCCATAGGTAACAGAGACAACCAAAAGTTCTAAGTGAATATTATCTGGGTAAGACACCAAATTATTTTTGATATGGAGATGTATTATTTAAAAGTTGTGTGGGCAATCAGTTAATAAGAAAGGTTGATTGTTGAAAAGAAAGCAACCAAAAATATGGTAGTAAGGACGCCTCATGTAAAAGTGTTTTGTCAGTTTCAACTATGTGCCGATGGCGACGCTCTACTATGGCCACTCTTTGTGGGGTATGAGGAGTTGATACAAGGTGTTCAATTCCATTAGTGTACAAAGAGACAATCTTCCTTTTAAATTGTTTTTCCATTAAGGGATGAAACTTGGAAAAAATGTCTCGAACCTCATGATTGTTTTTACGAGTGTACAACCAACTATATTTGGTGTACATAAGAATGAAAACATGATAAAATGTCATTTTTTATCAACAGAAAGGCGGGTGAAAGACCCCACAAGTCACTAAAGAGTATTTGCAGAAGAGCAACACTAACTAGAGACAGAATGTTGAATGGAAAACATATAACTTTATTTGAACAACAGAAATTACAAAAAGTAAAGTTTGTAGGTGATGAAATCGGGAGAGAAATTTATGCAAAACAAAGTTCAATGTTCTTGAATAGGGATGGCCAAGGCGACGGTGCCAGACGTGGCGTGGAATGGTTGTAGTGGAAACATGAACATTTGGCTTGGTAACATAGAAATTGGACCATTCATAGAGTCCATTCTATTCCGACCAGAAACCACTAGAGCCTACATTTTCAAGTCCTTCACAAAGAAACAAAAAATGGGAAAAATTGATAGCATGTGCACACAAAGTATCAATTAGTCTAAAAACATTATTTGATGCAACTAATTCACTAGATCCATGATGAGTAATTGAGATTCTTTTACCAACACCCACAGCTATGACTTCTGAACCATTGTATGCCTCAAGATTGTTCGGCTCCGTTGTGACATGATGAGTAGCACTAGAGTCGACAATCAATTTGTTTGCGGCAGCCAGATTACCTGATAGAAAATTTTTCTTAGCCTCTAAATGATTGTGATACTGTTACCTACAAACAATATTGGCAGTATGACCCTAGTTGTTTCATAACTGACAACGAACAAGGTTATTGGTATAAAGGCGATTGTTGGAAGTGGTGGATTTGTGGTGAGTTACCACAAAACAGTGATTGCACTGTTATCTTTTTTTGATTCCTCATGGTTGAGGAAGTGCTTATAATTGATTAGTTTCTCATACAACTCAACATATGAGATGCTGGAATCTCTTACACGAATTGCAATAGAAATTTAACAAAAATCTGACCCCAGACCACTCAGAATTTTCACTACTAGCTTATCATTAGTAACTATAGTACCGGCAGTGGCGAGCTCATTGCAAACATAGTGCAATTGATGGAGATAATCACCGACTGTGCAGGAGACCTTTGATAGTCCGGTGAGTTGGTCACGAAGATTGAAATACGTTTGGGACCTTTTGGCATAAGCTAGGTGCAAGGAGTCCTAATCATGTTTATCACTGGAGGCAGCAACCATGGTTGATGTGATCATTGGATCGACAAAAGCCTTTACGGAATTCTGGATAAATTGATCTTGGTGAAACCAAATGTTGTATTCTGGGTTCACCACTTCTTTGTTATTTTTGTGTGACAGTATTCAAAGGAGTGGGAGAACAACAATCAAGATGGTCAAACAGATTGTGCCCACACAAGAGAATGGAAATCTGGGCTTCCCATGTATACAAATTGTGGCTGCCAAACAAGTTTTATCGGCAGCTGCGAGACGGGATTGAACTGGAAAACAACGTTAGAGTTTCTGCCAGTGGAGGCTGCAGTCAATAAGTTCTTAGGCATGGTAAGAGGGAGCCTGCAGTGGTAGTCAAAGGATCGAAAAAAAAACTCAAAAGAGTTAAGAGGGCGGCTTTGATACCATATAATTACTTGAGCAGCATGAAGCAAAATGATCATTTTAATAATGAATTCTAAACTGATACATAAACTCACATTAAATAACAGAGACTCTATTAGAGAGTCCCTCCTAAGTTGGAATCTAAACCTATAAACTAGGAATATGAGATAACAAACTTCTTAAGTAGTGGTTACAAAGCTTACAACCTATGTATAAAAACTAGTAAAACTTTAGGGAGTAACAACGTTCTAATAGATGACATGTTGATCAACAATAGAGAAACTTATGACATAAATACTTCTAAGCATATGGTAGAAAGAAATTTTTTTATGAAAGATCATGGAGTTGCTGATGTGAACTTAAGTAAAAGAATCCATATAACTCCACAATGTCTAGCATTGTCATAGTCTCATTACATTGAAAGGTACTTGACTAGTTCAAAAATTTGGATTTTAATGTTGTCAAGACTACAATAAATGTGAGCTTTGCACTTCACAAGAATGAAGGCGAAAGTGACTCAAAATTGGATTGTGCTAGAGTATTTGGGAAGTATGATGTATATTAGGAAGTGTACACGACCAGATAGAAGATGTGATATTTGTAAACTGAGTTGGTTCACAAGCAATACCAATCAAACTCATTTGATGACAATGAAAATAATTTTGGGGTATTTAAAACATACTCAAAACTAAACCCTGCATTATAAAAAATTTCTAGTAGTATTGAAAGGATATATTGATGCAAATTGGATCACCAGATAAAATGATCAAAATCCACGAGTGGATATGTATTAATTCTTGGTGGAGGAGCAGTCTCTTGGGAATATTCTGTAGAGGCATGGATCGGTAGTTCTACAATGATCTCTGATCTTGTCGCACTAGATAAGGCCATTGAATAAGTTGAAATACTCTGTAACCTCTTGATAGATATTCTTATTTGGCCCAAACTTTTGGCATCAATATGCATACACTTTGATGGTTAAGATGCAATAGGTAGGGCATGGAACTCGATGTATAACGTAAAGTCTCATCATATAAGACATATATATAATACCTAGAAAACTACTCTCTAGTGGAATTATCACAATTGACTATGTAAAGTCAAAGGATAATATGTCGGATCCACTTACAAAAGGTCTTACTAGAGAGAGCGTTGAAATATCATCTAACGGAATAGATTTAAGGCTTAGGACAAGTCATCATGGTTGTAACTCTACCTAGCAGACTGGAGATCCCAATTGCTAGGTTCAAGAAGAAAACAAAGTTGTGACTGACGGTTCAACATTGTCAAATAACCCAATCCATTCTTGTGGTGAAGACAATGTTCATGAAAAAGGATAAAACATTAAGGCTTTTTAATTAGTTAATAAGGCTTAAAGTTTTTTAATGGTTTCTAAATTTGGCAGATTTGATCAAATAGTGTATCTAAGCGTTGACACTATTACAAATCACCTATGTGAGTGGGAAGTATAAGATGTTTCTTTCATGAAACAAGTCTACACCTTGGAGGTGACCAGCACTCGAGAACCATTGTTGGTCCCCAATAGAACCCTCATACTGGCTGACTACAAGTTGAAGACTAACTAAAGCATACATAAGCTTAAAATTAAATTAAATTCATTAAACTCAAATACACAACTTTAAAAAGTGTGAACAATACTCAATAGATACACTCATAGTTTGTAAAATCAACTCAAAAGAAGGTAAATGCTGAAAAACTACCTAACTCTATCTATCTATGAAGTCTCTACTATTACAGAAAGATATCGGGACAAGACCCACGACATAGCAAAACTACGAACAATAAGATAGCGGTGGAGTCCTGAAGAATATGAGAAGGCTCACCTGTAATACCTCAGAACATAGCTCAAATAAAATAACAGATAATTGATGAACCACAGAGCTCTTCACGGGCCATGGTCAACGCCACGAGCCTTGGAGAGGTTCGTGGCCATGAGATAGAGCCACCAAGGCTAAGGTGTCATACAATAGAGCCCACCATGGGCCGTGGAATTGATGACGGGCCGTGGTGAGGCTCATGGAGTTGAGCCATTAGGCCCCTAGCACAAGTGAAAGACTGCAGTGGACGTCACGGCCGGTGATCCTTCACACGGTCTGTGAAGTGGACCATAGAAGGGGGTACCAAAAATAGTAGCTACTAACCAGATGAGCACGACCAACTTGACGGGCTGTGGTCCCTCAGATGGTCCGTCATAGAGCCTGTGGAAATCCTCGCCACATTTTAAGTTAGAGCCGTTTGGTGTTTCCCCTTATGCGGTGGACACCTAAACTACGTCGGTTGACCCCCAAACTACGTAATTATTGTCAGCTTTAGCCTAGTAACTTAATCAGAGCCTACCCTAATCAATCGTTCACCAAAAAGTTAATGATCTTAGAGCGAAATAGAGGGAAAAAGTCGAGAAGCCCTTCAAGAACACACATGAAGGTTTCTTCAGTTCTAGCCCCGAAATCGAAAGATTTTTATGTAGATTTTGTCACCTGGTATGTGGGATTTCACTAGTGGATTCCTTTCTTTCACTAGGTCATTAGAATTCAGTCAGAATCTTGATTCCCTATGCATTGTTTAGACCTATGGTTTCTAGAAGTTTAGATAAAATGTTGTGATATAGTTGTTATGGTATTTTAAATCATATTATCATATTTTCATGACTTTGTGCTCAGTTCCTTGCTTGAAACTCAAAACCCTAGTTGTGTAGATTCTTTTAGTTCAAATATTACACTAGCTAGGTCAGATAAACAGATATACATGACTCAGATTTCGAATGTTTCATTACCTGTAGTAAAATGTTGCATTCTCAGTTAGCATGTAAGAATATTGAGCTATCCAGTATAATTCAGTTATGTTACATTATACACATTTATAGTTGGGAGTAGACTTAACACCGAGTAGATTAAGGTTTAGCGTACCCGTATAGTCCCAGAACTACATTCCCCGTAGGTTAATAAGTCCCCTCCGTAGGTATCATATTTAGTGATCACGCCAGTCATTCCTTTATACACTTGGCAAGGTATTTTGGGTCCTCTCGATGGGGAGTGTACATCAGACTCCACATTTAGGTCACGTGGTTTTATGTCGGTTATTAGTAGCTCCCATAGTCAGACCTTATTGCATTTGACCAAGTTTTCAGTTGTACTTCAGTTTTCAGTTTTAGAATGTTATGTACTTGGTCATTGCATTCAGTTTAGGCCATTTTAGTATGTTTTCAGTATTTCCTAGCATGTTCAGATTATATTATTGCTTAGCATGTTTTGCTTAGATTTTATCCTAACATGCATGCTCAGTACATTCAAAATACTGACGCATACTCTGCGCTACATCCTTTCATGATGTAGGTTCAAGTACTCATCATCTAATTCACGCATAGATTGGCTCCCAATCTTCATTTCAACAGCTTCAGTGGTGAGTGCTCATACTTCGAGGATAATAGACATGGTCTATATTTCGTCTTTTCATTTCTGTTGCAGTAATTGCTAGAGTTAGCTGGAGGCATGTCCCAACAACTTTAGTCAGCAGAGGCTTTTTCAGACATAGCATTAGATTCAACTTTAGTTTTGAGTTTGATCTTCCAGTTGTTATTAAACTCAGTCTTTTATATGATCAGATTAGTCTTGGGTATTCCCCACTTTCAGTTAATTATTGTTTTAAGCTTCTGCCTAGTATATTTTATTCAGTAATCTTTTGGTATGCTTATGATATGCCAGCTCAGGGTTATCTTGGCGTCACTTTAGGCATGAATTGGTTACATTCCTATTATGCCTCAGTCGACTATAGAACTAGGATCGTTAGCGAGCCAGTCTTAGAATGAAAGGGTAGTAGCTCGGTACCTGTAGGTTGATTAATTTCTTAATTTAAGATAGAAAGATGATTTCCAAGGGGTATGTCTATCATCTGGTTCAGGTGAAGGATTCAAACTCCGAAACTCCAACTCTTGAGTCAGTTCCTGTAGTAAATGAGTTTCCAGAAGATCTTCTTGGAGTTCCTCTCGAAAGGGAAATTGACTTTATAATTGATCTTCTTCCAAATACCCAGCCTATTTCGATTTCTCCTTACAAAATAGACCCAACCGAACTTAAGGAATTGAAAGAATAGTTGAAAGACATTCTAGATAAGGGCTTTATCATACCTAGTATTACACCATGTGGTGCACCCGTGTTGTTCGTTGAAAAGAAATATGGTTCTCTCAGGATGTGAATTGACAATCGTTAGTTGAATAAGGTCACTATCAGCAATAAGTATCCCATCCCATGGATTGATGACTTGTTCGACCAACTTTAAAGTGCTACTTGTTTTTCTAAGATAGACCTCAGATCTTGTTATCACAGCCTTTAGAACTCAGTATGATCATTATGAATTTGTAGTTATGTCTTTTAGACTAAGCAACGCTCCTGCAACTTTCATAGACTTATTGAACAGGGTGTTCAAAAAATATTTGGACTTATTTGTTATTGTCTTCATTGATGATATCCTCATTTATTCTCGGAGTGAGGAGGAGCATGTGACTCAATTAAGGGTTGTTTTGAAAACTCTCAAAGATCGCCAGTTATTCGTTATAATCAGCAAATGTGATTTTTGGTTATGGTATGTCGCTTTCCTTGGTCATGTGGTATCTAGCAAAGGAATCCTACTGGACTCTCAGAAAATAGAGGCAGTGAAACAATGGCCCAGACCAACTTCTCCAACAGATATCATAAGTTTTTTGAGTTTGGTTAGTTACTATAGTGATTTGTGGAAGGATTTTCATCCATAGCTTCATAATTGACTAAGTTGACTTTGAAAAAGGTTAAGTTTCAGTGGTCAGATAAGTGTGAGAAAAGTTTTGAAAAATTGAAAACTAAGTTGATTACCGCTCCAGTTTCGACTCCACCAGACAGTTCATACGGTTATGTATTCTATTGTGATGAATCCAGGGTCGGCCTAGTTTGTGTATTGATGCAGCGAGGTAAGGTTGTAGATTATTCTTCTAAACAACTTAAGGTTCATGAGAAGAACTACCCGACTCATGACCTCGAGCTTGCAGTCGTAGTATTTTCCCTAAGGATTTGGAGACATTACATGTATGGTGTTCATGTAGATGTGTTCAGAGATCATAAGAGCCTCCAGTAGGTGTTCACCCAGAAAGAGTTGAATCTTCGCCAGAGGAAATGGCTTGAATTCCTCAATGATTATGATATAAATGTGCTTTATCATCATGGTAAGGCCAATGTAGTTGATGATGCTCTTAGCAGATTATCTATGGGTAGTGTAGCATATGCTGAGGAAGAAAGTAGAGAATTAGAAAAAGATGTCCACTGGCTTGCTCGCTTAGGAGTTGGTCTTACAGAATCGTCAGATGGTAGAGTAAAAGTTCATAATAGATCTAAATCTTCATTGGTAGCGAACTTTAAGGAAAAATAAGATAGTGATCTATATTGCTTCATTTGAAAGGTGCAGTTCACCAACAGAAAGTAGAGGTTTTCACCCAAAGAAGAGATGGTGCGCTTCGTTATCACGGTCACTTATGTGTTCCTATGGTTGGTGAGTTGAGGCAATAGATCCTTACAAAGGCCCATAACTCTAGATACTCTATTCATCCAGGTTCCACTAAGATGTACCGTGACCTACGGGAAGTCTTTTGGTGAAATGGAATGAAGAGGGACATACCAGATTTTATGGCTAGGTAAACTAATTGTCAACAAGTTAAGTTAGAACATCAGAAACCAGGAGGTATGACTCAAGAGATTAACATTCCTACGTGGAAGTGGGAAGTTATAAACATGGACTTCATTACAAGTTTACCTCATACTCGCAGACATCATGATTCCATTTGGGTAATAATAGACGGAGTTACTAAGTCCAATCACTTCTTGGCTGTCAAGACTAGAAATTAGGTGGAGGACTATGCCAAGCTTTTCATTAATGAGATAGTCAGGTTGCAAGGGGTTTCTTTGTCTATCATCTCAGATAGAGGTCCCCAGTTTACCTCTCATTTCTTGAAATCGTTCCAGAAAGTTCTTGGTACTCATTTAAATCTCAGCAAATCATTTCATCCACAGATGAATGGTTAGGCAGAGCGTACCATTCAGACCTTAGAGGACATGTTGAGAGCTTGTGTGATCGATTTAAAGGGAAGTTGGGATAATCAGCTACCTCTTATAGAGTTCGCCTACAACAACAAATACCATTCCAATATTATGATGGCCCCTTATGAGGCAATATGTGGGCGTAGATGCAGATCTCTAATTGGTTGGTTTGAAGTTGCTAAAGCGACATTGATTGGGCCAGATTAGGTTCATGATGTTATGGAAACATTTCTGCTAATCAGAGATAGACTTAAGTCAGCCTAGAGTCTTCAGATATCCTATGCATATGTGAGGAGAATAGACTTAGAGTTTGAGGTCAATGATTAGGTTTTCCTGAAAGTATCACCTATGAAGGGGGTAATTAGATTTGGCAGGAAGGGGAAGCTTAGTCCAAGATATGTAGGTCATTACAAGATTCTAAAAAGGGTTGGAAACGTGGCTTATGAGTTAGATTTGCCAGCAAAACTAGCAACATTTCACCCAATCTTTCACATTTCCTTGTTGAAAAAGCGTGTGGGTGATCTAGCATCGATAGTGTGGCTGTGGAAGACAGTCTCACCTATGGCGAGGAGCTAGTTGAAATACTTGATTGTCAGGTTCATAGGTTGAGAGATAAAGAAGTCACTTCAGTGAAGGTTTGTGGAGGAGTCAGTCCATTGAGGAAGATACTTGGGAAGCAGAAGCAGCCATGAAGGCCAAGTATCCCCATCTTTTTTCTTCTAATTCAGCTTCAGGTAATGATTCCTCTCCAGTTTATTAGTTTACTCATAGGTAAAATCAATCTCAACATCATCTTCCTTCAGTTGTTCTTGCATTTTCAACATATTTGCATGTTCTTGGAACTCAGTTCAGTCAGAAATCAGGTCCTAGTACTTAGTGGTAGGGATTGCAGCTCCTTCCCCCATACTCAGCTAGCTTAGGCCTCATTCGAGGACAAATGTTTGCATGGGGGAGCTATTGTAATACCTCAGAACTTAGCTCAGATAAAACATCATAAAATTGGTGAACCACGGAGCCCTTCACGGGTCGTGGTCCACCACATGAGCCGTGGGGAGGCTCGTTGACATTAGATAAAGCCACCAGGGATCAGGCGTAAGACCATGGAGCCCACCACTAGATGTGGTTTTTATGATGGGTTGTGGTGAGGCTCGTGGAGCTAAGCCATTAGGCCCTTAGCCCAAGTGAAGGACTGCAGTGGCATTCATAACTCGTGATCCATCACATGGTCCGTGAACTTGACCGTAGAGGGGGGTGGCCATAAACAGTGACTACTAACCAGCTGACCACGACCCACTTAATGGGTCGTGGTACCTCAGATGGTCTGTCATAGGGCCCACGGAAAACCTCACCAGATTTTAAGTGTGGGGTCATTTGGTTTTTCCACTATGCGTTGGACACCTAAACTATGTTATTTAACCCCTAAACTACGTAGTTTTGGTCAGTTTTAGCCTAGTAACTTAATTAGAACCTACCCTAATCAATCATTCACCAAAAAATTATGGATCTTAGAGAAAAACAAAGGGAATTAGTCGAGAAACTCTTCAAGAACACACATTAAGGTATCTTCAATTCCAGCCCCGAAATCGATAAATTTCTCTGTAGATTTCGTCACCAGGTATGTGAGATTTCACTAGTGGATTCCTTTCTTCCACTAGGTTCCTAGAATTCAATAAGAATATTGATTACCTTTGCATTGTTTAGACCTAGGGTTTCTAGGACTTCAGATAAATTGTTGCGATTTAGCTGTTACGGTATTCTAAATCATATTATCATGTTTTTGTGACATTGTGCTCAGTTCCTTGCATGAAACTCAGAACCCTAGTTGTGTAGATTCGTTTAGTTCATGAATTACACTAGCTAGGTCAGATAAACAGATATACATTCCTCAGATTATGAATGTTTCATTACAAGTACTAAAATGTTGCATTCTTAGTTAGCATGTCAGAATATCGAGCTATCCAGTATAATTCAATTATGTTACATTGTACACATTTGTAGTTGGGAGTAGACTTAACACCGAATGGACTAGGTTTCATCGTACCCGTATAGTCCTAGAATTATGTGCCCCTTAGGTTTATAAGTCCCCTCTGTGGGCATCATATTTAGTGATCACGCATGTCATGCCTTTATACCGTTGGCAAGGTATTTAGGGTCCTCTCGATGAGTCGTATACATCGGACTCCACGTTTATCTCACATGGTTTAATGTTGGTTATTAGTACCTCCCATAGTGAGACCTTATGAGATTTGACCAAGTGTTCAGTTGTACTTTAGTTTTCAGTTTTATCATGTAATGTACTTGGTCATTGCATCCAATTCAGTTCATTTCAGTACGTTTCCTGTATTTACTAACAATATGTTTATATTATAATATGGCTTAGTATGCTTTGTTCAACTTTTATCCTATCATGCATGCTCACTACATTCCAAGTACTAACGCATACTCTGCACTATATCCTTTCATGATGTAGGTTCAGGTACTCATCATCCAGATCACGCATAGATCGGCTCATGATCTTTATTTCAGCAGCTTCAGTGGTGAGTCCTCATACGTTTAGGACAATATAATAGAAATGTTTCTATATTTGTCTTTTAATTTCAGTTTCAGTATTTGCTAGAGTTAGCTGGGGGTATGTCCCTGAAATTTTAGTCAGTAGAGGATTTTTCAGATATAGCATTAGAGTCAACTTTAGTTTTGAGTTTGATCTTCCAATTGTAATTGAACTCATAGTCTTTTATATAATAAGATTAGCATTGGGTATTTCCTACTTTGAGTTAATTATGGTTTTAAGCTAACACATTGTATATTTTATTCAATTATCTTTTAGTATGCTTATAATATGCTAGCTCAGGGTTAGCTTGGGGTCACTCGTGATCCAAGGTTCTGTGTATACGTCTAGGGGTAGCCTCGGGGCGTGACAACACCAAAGGTTACTGGAAGGTCAAATGATGTCAACGAAAGGAATGTTGATGATCGTGAACACCTGTATCTGCATCATAAAATGATGCAGGTCGAATGACATCATTACATTGAATGTACGAGTTTGTGATGAGGTTAGGGTACACAATTATCAGGCTTGAATGACTAAAAGCAATAACGTACTGAACTGACAAGGCTTCAATAAATACTCACCTCAACTTAATTCAATACAAAGCAACCATGAATGATGCAATGTTTAAAAAATTATAAAACAAGAGATAAAACTCAATGGTGTATAAAATTACAACAAAAAAAATATTTTCTCTTGTTTGGGAGATTCTCTAACCGACAACCATCACTATGACCAACGTGATGATACATCGTCTCACCCATGCTGCCAAAATTGTCCTATACTTTGTCGGGGTATAGGACACCACAACCAAATGGATCCACTAAGATCTTCCCGAAGGCACTTAGGATTCATCTAGAAAGTATGATCATGTACCCATGTTGGCATACATGGTTTATGAGGAATGTGAGTTGTCTGAACTCATCCCCATATCTGTGCTCAATACTACTCTCAACAATATACATACTCATGCTCAATGTTTAAAAACATACCCTTCCTCTGGTTTGAGATAATTACTCAAACTATCCTCTTAAAAGAGGTATCCGCTCTTGACGTATCTTTGGACTCATAACTCGTTAAGAAATCGAATATTTTATTTTATCAATGTAAAAACTTGAACCTTTGGAAATACTTAGTTTCCTTATACTTTTACTCAATTCATACATGAAAAGTCTTTCCCAAAAGTATATCAAAATCATATTGTAATATGATTATGTATGACTCGGGAAGTCATACTGCATAATAATTGATGGTATATCTAGATACCATACTACTTAAACATTGATGGCATACTCGCTTGTCATACTGATCATGCTTTAGAAACTCTTTCTCAAAACTCATCTTTACTTCCTCAAAACTCAGTTTAAAACTCAATTAATGGCCTTAAAAAGCTTCTCAAGATTTATAACTCAATTCATAGGGTTCAGCGGAAGTATATACATGAACGAATCAACCTAGGGGTCTTAATAGAAATATGGAAATTTAGTACTCAGAACTCAGAACTCAACGATACTACTTCTCTCAAGAAAACTCGATTCATTGAGTTCATGTGGAATTATGGGCACGAATGACTCAACTCAAAGATCTCAATAGCAATGTAGACTTATGAATAAAGATCGTCTCATTATCATACTCTTTTATTCAAGACTTAGTTTAAGTCTATGGTTGATTTCAAAAGAATTCTCAAAATTGACTCAAAGGACCCTCTTGAACTTTCCTCTTAATCTCTCTTTAATTTGAAATGTAATTTTTTGAGTTATGATTAGAATATATAGGATATTTCAATGATTCTTGAAAACTTAAATGGTTAATATCAAGGAAAGAACGAATACACGATTCAAAGGAACACATATGGAACGAAGAACAGAAAAAAATAGGTCGGATGACCTTAGTGTATCTGTGGTGCATCGCGTCAGCCCCCAAAGTACTGGGAGTGCTATGGGGTGCACTGCTGGCTATTCACATTGCCCCAGCCCAGACCTAGAAATCCGACAAATTTTCTTGTTAAATTTTTTATCTTAACTCGTCTAGAATCGATTGTTTCTTCTAAACTCTCTTTGATTCCTAAGCCCAACACAAATTCATTGAAATCTCACTCAAATTCTATCAATAAACACCACTCATTCGCAAGACCCACTACAACAAATTCGATTATTAGTGACGAATAATTTCGTCACTTAAAATTCATATTTCGTCACAAATGAACTTTTGTGACGAAAAATAATTCATCAAGCTTTCGTCCCTAAAGCATGGGTCACTAAATGTATACAGAGACAACTTAGTGTTTCGTCACTAAATAGAGTTGTATTAACTACGAAAATATTTTTTGTCCCCGAATGCATAGTATTTATGACGAACTTGTTCGTCGTAGAAATTATAAAATTTTGTAGGTAATAGTATGTTTTCGTCACTAAAGTGATTATTAAGGCCGACGAAACTAATGTGTCACTAAATTTTCAATTTAATCAGTAACGACATTATTTGTCTCTAATGTTATATGTATTTCGTAGTTGAAAACAAACATTATTTCGTCACTAAAAACTATCTTTTACATACGAATTCTTTTTTCGTCCCTAAATGTATAAATTAGTGACAACTTTGCTTTTTTACAATTTTGTAGTTAAAAAGGATCATATCGTCACTAAAACTATTACTATTACCGACAAAACAAAATTGTCACT
>JAJOOH010072164.1:0-30757 GCA_029582605.1 Solanum gracilifrons
TTCATCCATTTTAGAAAAATGTATTTTGGTCTTTTCCTTTTCCCACTAGGCTTAGCACATTTTTCCTCACCCAATTAAGGGTTTAATCAGATGTTAAACCATTCTTTGTCGTTCCTAAACACTTAGAAAAAATAAGAGAACAATTCAAGAGGAGAAAGAGCTAGGTTATGAGCATTCATCAAGATTCCGTCGATTTTCGCCAAGAACATTGTTCTTTTCAGATATGTAAGGCTTCTCATAGTGATGGACTTGTTCATCTTCACATCATACATCTAATTTATCCATGAAATCGTCGTATTCAAAGATTTCTTGAGTAGATCTTGATTTTGTTCAATTCTTGAACAATGAAAGTTGTGAATTCTTTCGTGTTGTTGATCTTTTGTAAAAGTTGTGTTTCCCAAAGGGATTGTGTTGAATTCCTCTTGTATTAGTGTTGGGTTTGAGAATCAAGAAGAGTTAGGAGAATTTACCCCATTCTAAATGAGTTAGGACCCTAAATTGAGAATAAAAATTTGTCAGTTTTCTGGGTAAAGGGCTGGGGCGGCGCGCCACCCATAGCGCCATGACTTTTGCTCTGTAGTTTGGGGCCTGGCGCCCCACGCCGGCCAGTGCGCTAGGGTCGCCTGGTCCTTTTTATTTCCGTGCTTCATTCCGAACGTGTTCCTTTGAATCGTGACTACGTTCTCTTCTTTGTATTAATTAACTTCTAAAGTCTCCATCAATCCTTGAGAGATCCTACATGTCCTAATCACATGTCTTACTATACATTCCAAACTAAAGTGAGTTGAAGAGGAAAGTTCAAGAGGTCTTTTGAGTAATTTGAGGATTCTTTTGTAATCAACAATGGTTTTGAACTAAGTCTCAAGAAAGTAAATATGAATATTGAGTTTCCTATAATGTTATTGAGGTCCTTGAGTTAATTCGTTCATGTCTATAATTCAACATGAGTCCAATTAGTCGAGTATTCTTGAGATGAGTAGTATCGTTGAATTCTGAGTTCTTGAGTTCTAAATATTGAGTTTTCTATGTCGTTATTGTAATCCTTGAGTTGATTCGTTCATATCTATATTTTATTTTGAGTTATACATCTTGAAAATCTTTTAAAGCCAATAGTTGTGTTTTAAACTGAGTTTTGAGGAAAGTTAAAAAGACATTTTGAGTAAAGTTTAAGGAAACTAAGTACTCCCAAATTTATCATTTTTACATTGAGAAAAGAGAAACTTTGATTTCTAAAAAGAGTTTATGAGTTCAAAAATATTTCAGAGCAGTTACCTCTTTTAAGAGGATAGTTTGAGCAATTATCTCAAACCAGAGAAAGAGAATGTTTTAACATTGAGCATGAGTATATATTTATTCGGAGTAGTATTGAGCACCGATATGGGGATGAGCTCAGACAACTCACAATCCTCATAAACCATGTAGTCAACATGAGTAAAGGATCGTACTTTTTAGACGATTCCTTATTGATTTTAAGCATAGCTTAGTGAATCCACCTAGTTGAAGTGTTCTATACCCTGGCAAGGTATAGGACAGTTCTGATAGCATGGGTGAGACGTTGTATCATCACATATCTCACAGTGTCGGTTAGAAAATCTCCCAAATAAGAGAAAAGAGTATTTTATTGTATCTTTATACATAATGGAGTTTATATCTTCTATTTTATAATGCTTTAAACATTGCATCTCTTATTATTGGTTATGTATTGGAGTTGAGTTGAGGTGAGTATTTTTCTTAGTCTTAGTTCAGTTATCTATGCTTTCAGTTCTCCTTACATGCTCGTACATTCAATGTACTGATGTCATTCGACCTACATCTTAATATGATGCGGATATAGGTGTTCAGGGTCATCAACAGGCGCTTCGTTAATACCATTTGCACTCCAGCTAGCTTTGGTGAGCCTCTTGCTTTCGGAGGGCTTCACATTTATTTCTTGCTTTATTAAGTTGTTGAGGGTTCTATCCCGACACCTATCCTAGTATTAGGCTTCATAGAGATTTTAAAGTTGAGGAGTCTCTCATTATTTTTATTTTTTTGAGATGTTTTGAGGTCTTGAGATAGTTATCTATAACTTGTTAGTTATTTTCAGATATTTATTTGAGTTAAATTCGAGACTTTAAAGTTTAATTATGCATTTGGAGTTCCCATTTTTCTTGAGTAAGTCTTTCGCTTGTAGTCAGCTAGGATGAGGGTTCGCTTGGGGACCAACAGTGGTTCTCGAGTGCCGGCAACGTCCAAGGTGTAAACTCGGGTCGTGACATCCTGGCAGGCCCTCTTGTTCCTTATTTTATGCTTTTTTCTATTGGAGAAACAAAGACATTGAAACTAGTATTTATCTTTAAAATTCTGTATTACTACACTAGTGACTTCTACACGTGACAACCAGATTTAGGGGTGTTTATGAATTGGCTAAAAAAACCGCACTTATGCTATTGTTGATTTATTTAACATTTCTTTGGCATTATTTGGATTTTAGGCTGACTTATCTTGGTGGGTTTAGACGAGTATCATCACGTCCTCTTTTAGATCATGATAATTAATTTATGGAAACTGAATTCATCACCTTTTGAAATCCATATTTTATAGAATCAACCGTTTTCTTGCTTAGCTAATTGTTTTTAATTCACTCTAGATAAAGTTGCACATGTTATCCTTGAAGTTTACCCAGTAGAATAAATGAATATTTTCTTCTTTATCATTTGTCATAAGTGTAAGTTGTTTTTAGTGAATAATATATCAAAATAATTTAAATATTGAGAGGAGCTCACATTTAAATTTTTTATTTGTTTAGAGGGAGATTTATGTTGATGCCATTGAAGAGTTTTGAAGTTAAAAAATTTAATTTGACATTTCACAAACTGGATCGTTTTGAATGAATAATACATCAAAAGACTCAAAACATTGATATCAAGAGCTTATATCTAAAATTTGGGATTGTTTAGAGGAAATTTGTGATGGTTGAGATTGAAAAGAAAAATCAGTTCATTGAATAAGATGAACTGTTGCAATGTATAAATATTGTATAATGATATATATGAATGTATAACTTATTTGATACAGAGATCAACTTTATATATACAACATTATACTTTATTTATACAATATCAATACATTATATATATATATATATACGGTCATTTTTATTGAAAGGCCACTAAAATAACTATATTATACATCGTGTACACACGGTAAACTCTTTATTAAAACACAAAGAATGCTGCCTAACATATGATAACCTATTGGTAATAAAAAAAACTAATTTTTAATTTTTGACAATTTTTTTTTTAAAATTTTTATTTGACATTAAATAGTAATATTTATTTTCCTTGTAAAGTGATTTTTTCTCTCTATTTCCTAGACACAATTATTATTGTTCGTTTTTTCCTCTCTCCTTATTATTTGTCAACTGTTTTTGCCATCATCAGACCCAAAAAAGTTGCAAAAAAATAGGGAAACACTATTTTATATATATATATAATCAAGTATTTTTAACTCCCCTCTTTCTCTTTAATGCCTTTTTTCTCCTTCTTTCAAGTTTAATGATTTCTATCCTTTTCTCTAAAGTATCTCCATTAGAGATCAATTACAACAATAATTCTTCACAGTTACAAACTCAAATCACACCATTTTTTTTTTTTTTTGAGGATTTCTACATTTTTTTTATCTTGTAGTTGAATGCAAGATTTTGTTTTACAAATATTTGTGTTTCCTATTATATTTCAATTGGCAAGAGTTGTTTATCTCAAAAGAGAAGTTATGCAGAAAGTGACGAAGATATGTAGACAATGACGAAAATTACAAAAACAATGTGAAACCCATGTAGGAAATGGGTGAACTGAAAAACGATGATAAATTTGTAAATCGTCAATTATAAGTATTAATGGATAATAGTTTTTACTTTCAAGATTTTCTACCTACAATATCGATTTCAACACATGCTAATTAACTCCTCAGTATTCAAATCGAAGAAGTATTTAATTCTTATTTAATATTAAACATGAATTTGTATACATTGAGGTAGAACTTTGTAACAGTCTAATGTGTACGTCTTCAAACTAAATGTATACGCAATTGATATTATGTATATGCATACAATTGAAAGTATGTATACAAACTTGATTTCATTTATCGAAATATTTTCGAAAAGTTAATATATCTATACACATGAATAGTTGCAAATTATACTTATATATACTAATAATGTATAATGTATACAAACAAAATATAAGTAATGTATACATTATAGTGCGAATGTATACTTGATTAAATGTATACTTAATCACATGTAAATGTTCAATTAAATACATACTTATTTGCAGTGGATTTCAACATTCACCACATACTAAATGTATATATAAACATATCTTGGAAGCTTAATACTAAGTATAGATTATGCAAGTGGATACACAAACAAAATATGAAAATAAATTGTGTATAATATTATAGTGCAAACGTATATTTATCAAATATATTTAATTGAATACACAAACAAAATAGAGAAAATTGTATATAATAGCAAATTATTAATTCAAATTAAATGACATAACCATAGTTTGATTTAATTGTACCCCGTAGCAAACTATTGCTATTTCGCCTCTCTCCCGGTGAATCTTGCTCGCCCCTCTCGGCAATCTCTCCCTCGCCTCTCTCGCTTTTATACAAACACAAATGTATAAAATGTGTTTGTATAAAGTGAGAGAAAATTGTATATATACATATATTTTTGTTCCCCTCTCTCCCCTCTCCCAGATCTCGCTCGCCACTCTCACTCGTTTCTTTCACTTTATACAAACACAAATGTATACATTGTGTTTGTGATTGTACAAAGCGAGAGAAAATTGTATATACAAATACAAATACAAATACATATATTTTCGTTCTATATACACTTATGATTATACAAATACAGATCTTCCCCTGCCCAGTTTTCTTTCGTCTTTCTCTCTTTTCTCGCTTTATACAAACACATATTATACAATTGATTCTTTTGTATATGTATACCGAAACAGATTATAGAATTGCTTCTTTTGTGTATATGTATATAAAGTTTGCTATGAAGCGCAATTATGCAAACTATAGCTATAACATACAAATATGATTTTTGTCTTTGCTATATGTGATAGAAGAATAGTCATAATTAAATATTTTTGCTAATTTTAAGGTGAGAGATAATTCTAAATAAACATTTACTAGTTTTAAGGAGAAACGGTTGGAAGTTTGAAGAGAGATGGTAGAAATCATTTTTTATATTTTAAAGAAAAATAATTTGAAGAGAGATGGGTGTGAATAGGGGTGTGCATTCGTCTTTACGGTTTGGATTTTTCAGTTTTTGATTTTGTAAAAGTGTAATCCAACCCGATCCAAAATAAAATTGATTTGGTTTGGTTTTCCTCTATTCAGTTCGGCTTTTTTCGGTTTGGTTATTCGGTTATGTCAATAATTAATAACATATCCAAAGTAATAATATTTAGTCCATTAAATATACTTTCTAATATAAATCATAAGTAAAACTGAAAACACAATACTTATAAGTATACCTATTATAGATGTAATTCAAACATAAAATATAAATGTAATCATCATGAAAGGCAATAACCAAAAGGGGACAAAAGTGGTTAACTCCAACTTAATTCTAAACCTAAACATTATATATATATAATTTGATTTTTTCGGTTTTTATTTTTTAAAATCCGAAACCAAACCAAAAAATCAAACAAAGTAATTTATTAATCCAAAACCAATCCGAAAAACCAAAAAACCAATGCAAATAAAAATTCGATTTGATTTGGTTTGATTATTCGGTTTAATCCGAATAGTGCACACCCCTAGGTGTGAATAGGAATTTCCTTACCAATTTTTGTGCAAAATACACGACTATTAAATACCAATTCTTTTTAGATTTTTATTTGCTAAATATTTATTTGGTTAAAATATGTCAATTTAATCCATGAATTGTATATATGTGTCAATTCCTCCTTAAACCTATCTCAATAAGTCCACCTCCGAATTAACCCTACAATGCGATTCAAATTTAATAGAAACTCCAATTCTTACTGCATAAGGATTACTGCAACTAAGCAATTAACCTTAGTAAAATCAAAACTCCCTACAAGATAGGGCACTTACAATAGCCACACATTTGAAATAAAGGGCCACCCTTCTTCTTCTTGTTTTTGTCAGAAGACTTTCAGATACCCCTTTTTAGTTGTCAAATAGTCTCTTTGTGGGTGAATAGAAAATGTCTTTTTGTGCCATCCAAATTGTATTTTGTCCATCTTCTAATGGACCACACCACCATATCTAAAGATATTTTTCTCTCAAATCCTTAAATGAACGATCCTTCTTTTTTCACTACTTTCTTGTAAAGTAGATATTTTTTTCCCCTCAAACAAATGCAATTCTCGACAAAAAAAAGAAGAAAGTAAAAATCAATTGTTTCTAACACACTAAAAGGCTATCATAGTGTATCAATGTTATGTATAGAAAATACTATCTTTGTCTTTGAGAAATCATGTAGCACAAACGAAAATAAATGATTCAGTAATAGAATGTTAAAAACATAAATTTTAGAAAATCATTGTTGTCTTTTGGCCATTGAATGGGAACCATGCATGGTTTTCATTCACTTTGAAAATTCGCGTAAAAGTTGTTGATTCAACTTTTTAACAGACTTGTTAGTTCTCTTTCCTTTTTCCCCAATGACAAAGGAACTTATGGATGGGGCATTTTTGGGGACTAATTAAACCCGCTTTCCATTACTCAATATGACAATTACTCGCACATATATGATTAAGGGAGTCATTGAAAATTGACTAAAACATCAGAAGTAGGGACTACCCGAACTAATGATAGAGGCAAAAGAACACTTTCAAAATTAGACTTGCTATTAACGCCGGTTTATCAGTCGCTTTGGGTCTTGCCACTCAATTAACTACGTACTTTATCATGTATATATAAAATAAAACTGTGGATTATATCAAGCGAATTCCTTCTTTTAAATTTTAAAACAAATAAAAATGTTAGTCAAAATAAAAAAAATCAATATAATTTTCACCCAAATACTAAATTTCCTTATAGTAACTCCAAAAGTAATTGGGATATTTTTGTTGAGCTATTGGAATATCCAACAAAAACTCAAAAAAGAGATCTCTTGTATTCTTCTTTGCCAAAAAAATATCCTAACTCACATGCAATTCACAGCCCAAAATATGTCGTTTCCTTCATACCCAAAAATCATGCACGTGAAACCCCTCTGCATGCCTTATCTCTAACAACCAATCAGAATGAAGCAAAAATAACATCCATGCAAACTCAACCCCTATAAAAACCCTATCAAGATAACACACAACTCCTCATCAACAACCAAAAAAAAAAAGAAAAGGTGAAATAATTTACAAAAAACACTCAAAAAATGTATTTTCAAGCCTTGTTCATCTTCTCCCTTCTCATCATCTCCTCCTCTCAAGCCGCGGTCCTCGATTTTTGTGTTGGTGACTTGTCCTTACCTGATGGTCCCGGGGGCTACGCTTGCAAGAAACCATCCAAAGTAACTTGTGATGACTTTGTGTTCTCAGGCTTAGCTGCTCCAGTAAAGCTAATCCCTCTCATTAAAGCCGCGGTGACTCCTGCTTTTGCTCCTCAATTTCCAGGACTCAATGGGCTTGGAATCTCAATGGCTAGGCTTGATTTAGCTATAGGTGGTGTTATCCCAATGCACACACACCCCGGAGCATCCGAGGTGCTTTATGTTGTCCAAGGAGAAATATGCGCTGGATTTATTTCTTCCTCGGACAACAAAGTATTCTTCAAAACCCTAAAACAAGGAGACATAATGGTTTTTCCACAAGGGTTATTGCATTTTCAGATAAATTCAGGGAAAACTTCAGCTTTGGCTATTGTTTCTTTCAGTAGCCCAACACCAGGGCTTCAAATTACTGACTTTGCTTTATTTGCTAATGATTTGCCTACTGAACTTGTGGCCGCGACCACGTTCCTTGATGCTGCTTTAATCAAGAAGTTGAAGGGTGTTCTTGGTGGAACCAACTAATTATTATTATTATCAACGACTTGCGCGTATCTTAATTATTTTGTTTGCTTTGTTAATTGGAATAATTGTTTCAATAAATTATGGTATTTTGTTTAGGTGTATTTTAGTTGTTGTTTTTTTTTAAAAAAAAAATTCATGTATTTGATGTCTTGTTATGGAGTCTCAATTCCCAGAGTTGAATTTGGCCTTTAATTTTCTGGATTCTAGTTTTTTTTGTCATTTGTTTTGCAAGGTAAAAAAATTCAGTTAATGTAATTTAATTTCTTTAGTGGCAAAGTAAGTGCATGTAAATCACTAGTATGATAAGCATTAAGCAGGGTAACGGATAAAAATGGTACATTGGTATATTTTTTCGTTCTATTTCAAGAGTCAAACAATATAATTTTGATGATAAATTTAAATTTTATCTTTTTAAAATAAAGGATATATAAAATGTTTGAATCTCTCAAAATTTAAAAAGATCCAATATAAATTGAAACATTGGGGCTGGGCCGGTAACTAATTAACCCACTATGTTACATTATAGTGAAGAAAAAAAAACTAATGTTACACTACAGTAAACGCATGTAATAGCGTAAACATTAAATAAAAAACCTTTCACTGTCGAGAATGCATATAACTTAAATCCTTTCTCTAATCACTACTTAAAAAAAATAAACGTTAAAACCCAATAGTGTACTGTCGGAATTTTAAGTACTCCCTCCGTCCATTTTTATTGTCATGTTGTGTTTTTCAAAAGTCAATTTGACTAATTTTCAAAGTTAAATTATATTACATTAACTCGATATTTTAAACAAAAAAAATTAGATAGTCAAAACTTATACGAAAAGTACAATAAATTACTTTTTTTTTTTGCATATCAATATGATGAAAAAATACATCATAAAATGTTAGTCAAAGTTTTTATAGTTTGACTCTAAAAAAGAAAATTATGACAATTAAAAGTAGACGAAAGTAGTACAAAACTACTACATATAATAAGTATAAATTAAAAACAACAGAAATACTTTAGAAAAAACACACGCGTTGAAGCGGTAGAAATAATGTTCAATATCATAGCAAATATTTTGTTCGATTATCAAGTTGCTACATTTTTAATATATTTTTTAAAAACCGACGGACGTCCCTCTATTTTAATTAAGGAAAATTAAAGGAACTTGATAGATGTCCCTTTAATATTTTAAAATTAAAGGGCATTTTGATACATGCTATATATTTTTAATTCAAGATCATAAAAATCAAAAGTCTTCTTTATTTTCTTTAAAAAATATCTTTTTTAATTTAAGATCACAAGATTTAAATGGTACATAAATAAAATGGGGTTGACGGATTAAAATTAAGCAAAGCTAATAGAGCGCCAAATTGAAAATTAGGGGCCAGTTAGAGAAGTTGTCTATATATTTGACCAAAAGATAATACTCCCCTGTTTCAGTTTGTCTGTGGGTTGTGATTTGATTTCATGAAAGAAGATTTTTAATTTTATGGCGTTAAGTATGTCATTTAAATTAATTCTTCTAAACATTAAATCTATAAAGCAAACATTCCACCTGCATGAGTTAACTAATATATTTTCAAGAGTTTCACAATTGCACATAAAACTTCTCAAGGAAACATTAATCTTGATTACTAAGACACACAAAAAAAGATAGATGACGAATATATTGGGCTAAGTCGTTTGAAAAGTAACACTTAATATAATGATATTGTTTACTCTAGGTCAAATTATACTATTATTTCAAAAAAAAAATTGAACAATTATAAATATAAATGAAGTTATATATGCAATTTTTTTTATCAACTTCCAATAGAAGATTTCATTTCCATACCTAACAAATTAAAGGTACAAGGTAATTTTGAGAAGCTATCTAAAACATTATCTTAATTAATGGATGTGTGTGGCAGAAAATAGTTTATGGCTCTAGCATATACAATTCGTTTGTTTCTTGCGGAAACTAGGATATTCTCTTTCTTATTATTAGGCAAGTAGTTAGTCTTTCTTCTTTTTATTTTTGGGCACACGGTGTCGGAGTTCACATTAGAGTCCTAATTAAATTCATATTGCGCACGGCAGGGTTCATTTAGGGTGACACTCCCAACAATATTTTCTCCATATTCAGGATTCGAATTTGAGATCTCTAATTAAGGATGGAATAATCCCACCACTACACCACTACTCATTTTGATAATAATTAATTTTACTCCTTCACACATCTTGGTTGGGCTGATCCGACCCGACTCATTAAAGAGTGGCAGACACCGGATTTGGTGCCATGTCTGGTCAACTTTAAGGTGCCTAGCATGGTTTTGGTGTTGGGCTTGGGGAGGGAAAATGGTGGTCAGCTGAGCTATCTGCTAATTAATGATCAAGTTTTATTTTTATTTTTTTGTTTACATAACTTATGAAAAGACAATTTCAATATTAACTATTTTTGTCATAAAAATATAGACGGAAAGATTTAAAATTTAAAATCTTATACCAATTTGTGAAAAATTAAATATTAGATGATTAGCATACGAAAATGAACGTCTTTATTTGAAAATTCAAAAAGAATTCCCAAACTTAAATTGATAACATTACATATTAAAAACCTAAAACAAACATGATTTTTCTAATTTCATAAACTTAAAAAACTAGAAACTCCATTAAAGCTCATGGCACGACTCAAAAATGGACGTGATGACACGTGTTTATAAGGCAAGTCAGCCTCAACCCAACGAAACGAAAGAAATGCGAAAAGCAAAACAAGAATAACATAAGAGCAAAAAACTTATTCATTCTAATATAACCGCAAAATCTGGTTGTCACATGTACAAGCTACTATACATAAAGTGCGAAATTAAAAGATAATTACAAGTTTTTATGTCTTTTTTTCTCAAATAGAACAAAGCATAAAATAAGGAACAAGAAGGCGTGCCGGGATGACAAGCAATTACCTCTCAAAGTCCTCTGAAAGCCTCAGATATAGAATAAGAAGGAGATCACATGGGTCCGGACTCAGAACATACACAAGTGTAGAAGCAAGGAGTGAGTACCACGATGCTCAACAAGCAACCTAATAAACAAGGCAAAACTAGCTAGAAAGCGAGTACTCCATTCATCCCAACTGAACCTCCTCAAACTATAACTTGCATAGAAATCAGCCCAACCTAACAGTTTCACAATATACAGTTTACAAGGCTAAACAATCACAGTCCAATAATCATAGTTCAACAACCAACGAGTATCAATTATGACAATCACAATTGTCAAGTAGATCAATCACAACTATCAAGTAGGTCAATCACAAGCATCAAATAGATCAATCTCAAGTGTCAAAATGCAACAAAACACAATAGTTAAACTCTCGCCAGAACCATTATCGTTCGACTTTGTATCATATCTCTTGCCAAAATCATTTTCCTTTGACATATATCACTAGCCGGAACCATTTCCATTCGGTTTTATATCACATCACTAGCCGAAACCATTTTTCTTCAACTTTATATCATATCACTTGTTGAAACCATTTTCCTTCGGCATATTCATCACATGTCTCATCACGATGTACAACAATCAATGCAAGAAAGCAATTTCACACCATAAGGAAGAGACAACAACTCATGCAGTTCAAATACACAATAATGTCATCAAAGCATTTCATGAATCAACATAATAGGGTCTGCAACAAGGCAATTCACAAAGTATTATAATCAACACGTTGTCTTTTTCATTAATCTCTTTTTTATTTATTAAGATTAATCAAATGGAATAATGAACCCATCATCTCATTTTTATTACTCCCCCAACACATACAATGAAGGGAAATACACGGTTCTCCTAATTTTATAAGATTTAAGATATCACTTGTCTAAATTCAATTAAAAAAAATAATTCAGGACTTGAGTCTTCCCCTTCTGAACAATGTCCAAAGCCACACATTCTAATTCAATCAAGTAATCACAGAAATAACAACACCCAATTCATACACTTTGAAAAATGGGTCAATCAACTCAAAAACTCAATTATGAAAATGAGGTTTGAATCCAAAAATATTTACTTGAAGATGTTACCCAAGGCATTTGGAGCTCATTGGTGGAAACCATTTCTAAAAAAGAGTTAAAATCAGTTCACAATCACCATTTTAATTTAAAATCAAGTTCTAGAAAAATAATGTCATTTGATGATCAAAATCCCAAGTTTTGATGTTAAAATTCATAAATAATCAAAGGGAATTGAAGTTTTAGGGTCACAAAAGCTTACCCAAATGATTTAACACAAGAAATCTCTTCAAAATCACCTTTGAGGGTTTTACAAAGCTCAAAATGGGGGAAAATGGGTAAAACCCTGAAAATAACAAGTTTAAAACCCTATATGAAGTTGCTTAAGTGAACCCCACAAAATTTTGGGCTTTGCTTTTGCGATCCTCGCGATTGTGTAATGACCCGAACCATCGTTACTTTTGAAGGGCAAAACATCGTGAGTAACTGGGCCCCACTCTTCCGCCAGAGCGGGATGGTGACGCTACGGTGGCAGCGCCCCAGCGGGATGGAAGCGCTAGAGCAGGATGGGCGGAGGCAGAACTTAATGACGTGAATTCTTATTTTCTCCTTTTTTCCCTAAGTGCCAATAAGAGGTGAGGGTCACACCAGAAATCCTCGAAAGGCTTCTCTAGGCTTGGAAAGGAAGGAGAAACATAGTTCTAACGCAAGTTTGACGATAACTCACCAATTCCCGGCCAAAATCCACCGTCTCGTTGTCCGGTAACCAGGATTGGAGCTGCAATCCCTTTGCAGCTTCTTGGCGCCCAGGTAGGCTAAGTTTACTTACTCGAGTAGTCGTAAATTTGTGCTCATTGCGTAATATATTGCTAATTGACGGTAGAATTCATGTTTAGGCCTTCGGGAATGGAAAAGTGACAGTTGTACATGTACTCCTAGCTGTTAAAAAAGATATGTATCGTGGGAGGAAGCCTCGTCCTGTGATCTAGTGGTAGGTAATGGTTTGGCTTCCCGTTTGTGTTATATATGCTTGTTAATGGCTCCATTGTATGCTTGCATGTATAGGAATAGAGAAATATGAATCAAACTTAATGGAACGACTGAGTATGGACAATTACATGCCATGAAACTGTTACTTGACTGTGTGACTATGTGAACTGTTCATTATGGGTGTGATTATGACTGTGATTGTGCTGACTGGACCAGGTGTCACGTTCCAACACATAGATTGGACCGGATATCACGTTCCGATACATATATATTGAACCGAGTGTCACGTTCCGACACACTAGCAGTTTGAGTGTGGATTCCATGAGAGAACCATTTGTGACCACTATATTCATATCTACCTGCTATTGATATTGGGAATTGTATATTGTTCTTAAAATTATATTTGAATTATGTATCCTGTATATATGTGTGTTTACCGTGTTGTAATTAATTGGTTATATCTCATTTACTGGAGGTCCAAGTGTTACTATCAGAGAGGTTGTTTGTGTTCTTAAAAATGAGAAGTGGGGTAGTGTTCATGATGCAGAAGAATTTAGGTCCTACCTTGGGCTGAAATTCGTATTCGAAATGGTTAGCGAACCTTGGTAGAGTATACTAGGTGGTTAAGGACTGAAGAGTGGCGCAACAGAAGCGTGGGCATGTCATGAGTGGTTGGCCAGGTTGGTAGTGGTTGTATTCGGGAACTCCCCCATGAGATAGAATGGTTAATTTATGATCAAGAACATAGCGAGGTAGGATGATACAGACGAGGGTTAGATTCAAGTGTACTAGTATGTTTAAGGTATTCGGAAAGGGTGAAGGCAGGAGGATAAAGGTTGAGGGGTGTACTTTCTTATTGCATGTTTCCTGCTGGCAGATTTCTTTATATTATGTGGTGGGTATCGGGTTGACAGATGATGCCTACCAGTACGTGTGGTTTGTACTAATATTACTCTTGATATGCCTTTTTGGCATAGTCTGGTTGCATGGCCAGTGATATTTCATAGCAGAAGCGAAGACAATCTCCAACAGCTTCTACTCTTCCTTTCCTGTGGTGAGAGATGTGTCATTAGTTTACTGTATTTTATACCTTATAATCTTAAAATGCTCTTGTACCTGTTTAGACTAGATCCCTGGGGGTGTAATTACTTTACAAGTTTAACTATGGATCATTTGCAACGCTTTATTATGTAAAGATCTCATAAATTTCCTTTTATCTCTAGTTTTCTTAATCTTCCGCATGTTTTAACAGTTTGGGAATCAAGGATTCTCTTACTTAGGTGTTAGAGTAGGTGCCCGCAAGGCCCGATGGTTGGATCGTGACAGATTGCGAACCCTGCCCACTAGTCAAGCCTTCGCTAATGCAAATGTCGTGAAAGCAGAAGACCCTCACGATCGCAAAGAACACATACTCAGGCACCATCAAACTCAACCAAATATCAAAACATCAAATGGATCCTCGAGATTCATTAGGAATCCCATAAACACAAATCATACGTGAAAATTGACTAAACTCGATATTCTGAACTCAATGGAATCGTTGAAACATGGATCTAAGGTCTCCTTGACCCGACATCCGTGAAAGTCACAAGAAATGAACATAATGCCTAAAAAGGACCTCTGAAAATTCAACGAAGATCTCACCTAGGCCTGAAATCATCAACCGAATCTAATGAAATTTCGATTCGAGTATCCGAACTCCTAATGTTGACCAAAGTCAACCCAAAGGCTAAAATTTCTCAAATTTCCAACTTAGGACCTCAAATCCTCAAAAAGAATCTGAAACTGACAGTTCTCTTATATCAATTTCTACATATTGGAACTGGTGAAATCGACGAAATTTTATTCCGACACTCGAAACTCAAAAAGACACCGAAAACCACTTTCAAGCAACTTTAGTCTTTCAAACTCAAAACTTATAAAATTCACAACTTTTACTCAAAGCTTGAAACCAACTTTCAAAACTCAATAAAAAATTATTCGAGATCAATATCCACAGGGGTAAAATGATAATTTTACGAAAATATCTAAAAATGACCCACCGGGTCATTACAGTTCATATATAAGAATATGTTCTTCCTGTTTTTGGATTTGGTTGTTTACCCAACGTCTATTTTTCCAAACAATATATACAAGGTATTGTTGAGAATTCATCAACTTAATTATTTTACTCCTGTTTAGAAAGGAGACTTTTGGGGTACAAACACTGCACTATATTGTTGTACAAAAAAATGTGTAGATTGTACTATAAAATAGTGGCCTATTTTATTAATGAATGAACACATGAATATCAATTTTTTTAAAGTAAAAAACGTGTGAGTCTAACCATCTCTAAGAGAGATTTGAGTCTTAAATATAGTTTCTGTTAATTATCTCTTCCCTTTGCTATTCCTTCCTTCTCTGCAATTCCTTTCGATCTCTTTCTTCTGTTCTCCCACGCTCTCTTAACAAATATCCTTTTGAAAATATTATTTTCTACGTTGAAGAAAGTTGAGTTATGGCTGCAACCCTAACTCCAAATCTGGTGGGTTGTACCTCAGTGATTGTTGTGAAATCATGATTCAAAGATGCACTTGAGTTAGAAATTCAAATCTAATTGTGTGCTAAATTTCTGAGCTCAGTAGATGATCTTGGATCGAAAAAAGACATGCATATGTGTTTCTTCTTATTTAATTTGATAATTTTCTCCTTCCTTCATAATTTATTATTTTAATAAGTGTTATATTGTGCAAAATTATTCACCCAAGGTGTTTGATCATATGTCTTAAAAAGCTGAATAATCTTTTACATTATATTTTTTCTTAATAAGTGTTTTGCAACATACTCATCTACAAGATACATTATTTGCTTTTAATGGATAATGTGTGTAATAATTTGATTTATATGTATGTGGTACTAATTCTTGTTAATGCCGGTGATTTTGCATTGATTTGTGCTTCTTCATCCCCTCTTTATCTCTTTGTTTTAGTGATATAACCAATTGTTGTAAAAATATAGATGGGAAAATATAATAATATATGATTTAGGATAAATACTACTATAATAATATTCTTAATTAATAATACTTAAGTCGTGCTAGGCACTGTTCTAAGAAACTATTTCAGCAGTATGAAATATTTTTCAGAATTAAACAAGTTTTTCCTAATTAATTAGGGGATACATGAATCAACAAAATATAAATAATACAAAAGAAAATAAGTCGAAAGAAGATATTAAGAGTTGGCTAATATTACTCCTTTTCTAAGTTGTGCCACTACAAGACTAAATCAACTAGTCCATATATAGAGGAGCTTAGGCGGTGGAAGACATCTTCAAGGAAACAACTTGGGGACAAAGAAATTATCAACTTAGTGCCCAAGTTGATTACGCAAGTGCTGATGCACTTAGTAATTCTTGGCATCCACGTCATTTAATATGATAGAAGAGCTAATGTCATAAATGGGTTTAAAAATTATTTTAATATATCCAACACCAATTTCATTTATGTTTCTTCATTTTTTAATTCTCTTTTTACTGATTTAAAGATATAAATTTCCGTATATTGTGATTTATATACTATGCCCTTTTGATATCATTGCAGGTGTTGCCAATTCAACAAATTCTTTAAGATTGTTAATTTTATGATTATGGAGCTGGTAATATTTTACTGAAATTAGTTTAAGATATGCTCTTTGTCATACTTTCTACAAAGTTGTAGGAAGGTGCTTCTATTCCTGATATTTTTTTTAACTTTCCTGCTTAGATTTTCATAATATATGTATTCATGTAGATGATGGGTTAAAATTCTAACAATTTATTTGACATTATTTTTACTTACAAATCAGTGTTATAGAAATTTTGTTGTATCAGAGCTCTAATTTTTATTTTGAGGTAGAGACTGAACTTTGTTCCTTTTAGGTTCGCCTAAGTTAGGGAACTCGCCACCTTCACAGCTTCCACTCCAACTCGAACTAAAAAATATTTTCTTATCTTGATTAATGATATCTTCATCGGTGAGTAAACAATATGTCTGCATGATAGAATCTAAACTTTCATATTCTATTTATTTTAGTAAAAGAGGTCCTCTTGGTTCAAATTATTCCTTAATGAGGGGTCAGGAGATGATTTTATCCTTTGTAAAAAAATTATATATCTAACTCTCATATCATACAATTATGCTTTAGTAGATTTCAATGTGTACTTTTCAGGTTCATAATTCACCACAAATGATGTTCTTTTTATTTTTGGAAAAGTAGTCTTCTTACGAAAAATTTCGAGAAAGTTCAGTAAGTATTTCAATTTTTTCTTTCCTCTATCTTGTTTGTTTTGTTTGATCATTATTCATGTTTAGTCCAACCCATTCATTAAAGCATGTTTATTGGAATGTAATAATATTTTTGGGTGTTCCAATTTTCTACAGTATGATCTGCTATTTTCTTTAAAGGGTAAAGATCTGCCTTCCTTTGCACACAATATTTTTTTAGGATAAGGGTCTGAAAAATACTTCAACTTTGACCGAAATTGCTGTTACGATACCAAACTTTATGGAGGACCTTTTACCCCCTGCACTATTTAATAGTGTATTTTAAAGGTTTATATGTGCCCATGTGGACACATTATTATTTAAAATGATACAATATTTATGATGTCCACGTAGACACATATATACCTTTAAAATACACTATTAAATAGTATAGGGGGTAAAAGGTACTATTAAATAGTACAAGGGGATAAAAGGTCATTTTCAAAGTTTGGTATCGTAACAATAATTTCGGCCAAAGTTGGAGTGTTTTTCAGACCCTTATCCATATTTTTTTTAATGAAATTCATGTCCAAACTATTAGAAGAATGATCCATTGATTCTTACTCCCTCAATCTCAATTTATGTGACACATTTCGATCTTTGAGATTCAAATAAGTCTATCTTTGAGGGTAAAATTTTCTTATATCTTTTAAATATTTTGAATTGTCACGACCCAAACCGTCATGATTGGCACCCACACTAACCCTCCGGTGGGAGAACAATTACTACAACCCAAGCTAAACAAATTAACCAAAAACTAAGGCATTTAAAGATGCGGAAGCAGGTTTAAATGTCTAAGAAAAGAAAGATAGGGAGTTCCCATAAACTCCAACAAAAGTCTAACAAAACAAATGCGGAAATACTACCTAGAACCTGAAAGTCAATGTACCAAAACTCCAACAAGAACCATAAGTCTAACAAAAAGGGGTACAACCCCAAACTATCACAAGAATCTAAAGCATTAGTCTAAGTCCGAAAATGTAGACATAAACAAAAAGAGAACTCATAACAGTCTGGAAGAACTGGCTCACCCTTGAATTTGATTGATCATTGATCTTCTAAGCGAGGTCTTTCAGTAGCCACCTGAAGATGACATGTACTCAACAAAGAAAGAGCAAGTGCAGTATCAGTACACAACCACAGTGTACTGATAGGATCACACGGCTATCCCAAAAGGTGAAACATATATAAGTCATTACAACTAATCATGCATACACCAAATATATACAATATCAATTATCACTTACGAACACCATACAATTTCACAATCTCAAGATATACAATTATGCCAAGTCATTGGTCCTCTCACAGAACCCATGCCCAAACTGTTAGTGTATTGGTACGTGGTACCCGATCCCCATTAGTGTGCCGGATGTGACAGCCGATGCCGAAACGTGGTACCTGATCCAAGTTAGTGTGTCAGAACGTAACATTTGATCCATTCAACAAGCCACAATCACAATCACAATGTACATTCTCATAATCATATAATCAAGTCATGATTCATGACATACAATTATTCAATCATCCTTATTTATGATTAATGTGATCAATAGTGCAACATTCAAATACATACATGCATCATAATGAAGTAATTACTAATACATATCACACCAACATGAAATCACAACAATCACCTACCTCGAACAAAGCTTGAATCCCCTAAGAAAGTTGATTTTTCCCTTTCTCAATTCTTTACACTTTTTCTTGGTCTACAAACAATCATAATAAAGCGAGAATCAATCAACAAGACCTAACTACCCGGATTATAATCAATAACACCAACCTTAGGCCAAACCCTTGATCCACATACACATGTTATGGTTTCTTCCACCACAAATCACAGATCAAACCCACCCCCATTGATAATTACCCAAGAAATTAAGTTCTACGGATCGAAAAGTGGATTTGGAGAGTGAAAACCTTACCTTTAGCCTCACGAATGGTTAAAAACCGTCAAGAAAACACTTGGGGTCGTTCCTTAGCTCTCAAAGAAGAAACTTGCAGAATAAAACATTTTTGAGGTTTATTTCTGACTTAAGTCACGTCTGTCCTGCCACAGCGGTCCTCACCCCACTACAGCGGCCCCGCCCTGGTGGAAAATTTTTGCCTTAGCGACTTGCACAGAAACAATAAGCAAATTTAAGAATTCCAAACCCCTATTTCACAACACACCTTTATTCCCTGACACTCAGAAAATAACCATTCATGCTAAGATTAGTTTCGGGAGTTCTACCCACCCGAATTCAATTTTGTAAAGTTGTACGGGTTCCTCAACGTCTTACCTATCGACTCATATGATCAAATTCATAATTAGATCTCTCAATTGTCACCAGATTTCCATAGACCTTATTGACTCCAATTTCGTCCAAATTTGGACTAGGTTGGGAAATTCCAAGTTACTACCAAAAAGTTTTTCGGCCCAAAATTTTCCCCGTTGGCTTTTTTATATCGACGGGAACAAGTCTTTACAATAGATACCAATTTACCCATCACTCGTCCCTGGGTAAGAAACTAGGAAAGACGGGCTAAAGTTAGAGTAGGGTAGTACCTGAATCGATGAACAATTGGGGATATTTGTCTCGCATGTCCTTCTCGATTTCCCAAGTAGCTTCCTCAACTGGATGATGCTTCCATTGAACTTTCACGAACTTAATCTCCTTGGTTCTCAACTTTCGGACATCACAATCAAGAATTGCAATCGGTTCCTCCTCATACTAAAGGTCTTTGTCTAACAAAACTGGGTCTCATTTTATGATGTAATCCCCGTCACCATGATATCTCTTCAACATGGACACATGAAATACCGGATGAACTCCTGATAGGTTAGGAGGTAAAGTCAATCTATAAGCCACTCGACCTACACAATCAAGAACCTCAAAGGGGACAATGTATCGCGGACTTAGCTTGGCCTTCTTGCCAAATCTCATCACCCCTTTCATAGGTGATACCTTAAGAAGAACTTTCTCCCCAGTCTGAAATGTCATGTCTCTTACCTTATAGTCTGCATACTTCTTTTATCTACTTTGGGCTGCTAAAAGCTTAGCTTGAATACTCCTCACTTTATCTTGAGCATCCTTACTAAATCAACCCCCAAAGGTTTCACATCTCCAACCTCAAACCATCCTATGGGTGATCTACATCCCCTCCTGTAGAGTGCCTCAAACGGTGCCATATCTATGCTGGAGTGATAACTATTATTATAGGAGAACTCACACAACAGTAGAAACGTATTCCAATGCCCTCCAAAATCAATCACATATGCCCTCAACATGTCCTCTAACGCATGAATAGTCCTCTCTGGCTGCCCATCTGTCTGCGGATGGAAAGTTGTACTAAAGTGAGTTGTGTGCCCAATTCGTCATGTAACTTCCTCCAAAACTTGGAGGTAAATTGCGTACCACAGTCTGAGATGATAGAAAGGGGCACCCCGTGCAACCTCACTATCTCTTTCACATAAACCTTAGCCAATTGTTGAGCATTATAATCTATTCTAACGGGAATAAAATGGGTTGACTTAGTCAATCGGTCAACCACTATCCAAATAGAATCAAACTTTCCCAAGGTCTTGGAAAGACCAACCACAAAATACATGGCTATTCTTTCCCACTTCCACTCTAGAATTGACATTCTCTGAAGCAACCCCACAGGCCTTTGATACTCATATTTTACTTGTTGGCAATTTTGACTTTTAGCCACAAATTCCGCTATATCCTTCTTCATGCCCAGCCACCAATAAAGTTGTTTCAAATCTCTATACATTTTGGTCACACCCGGATGAATGGAATATCGCGAACCATGGAATTCTTTCAACAATTTTTGGATCAAGTCATCTACTTGAGGAACACAAATCCTTCCTTTAAAACTGAGCACCCCTTCCATATGAAGAGTGGTCTTTTGTGCCTTGCCCAACACTGTTTTATTTCTGAGCTCTTTCAAACTGTCATCCTCAAACTATTTAGCCTTGATCTCCTCAATAAATGTGTCCCTTACCTCAATTCTAACTAGCACCCCACCTTTCTCTGAGATGCCAAACTGCATAAACTTAGATTCCAAAGTTTGGATTTCCTTAGCCAAAGATCTCTTAGTTACACTTAAGCAAGCCAAACTACCCATACTCCCCTATTTTCGACTTAGTGCATCCGCCACTCCATTAGCCTTACCCGGATGATATTGGATGGTCACATCATAATCTTTGATGATTCCATCCACCTTCGTTGTCTCAAATTTAGATCATTTTAAATGAACACATGCTGCAGACTACGATGATCTGTAAACATCTCGCACTTCACACCATAAAGATAATGCCGCCAGATCTTAAGAGCAAACACTACCGCTGCCAACTCCAAATCATGCGTTGGATAATTCCTCTCATGCACCTTCAACTGCCGCGATGCATAAACTATGACATTTTTATCATGCATCAACACCGCACCCAAACCAGAATGTGAAGCATCACAATAAACAATAAAATCTTTACCTTCCACCGGTAGTGTTAGAATAGGTGTTGTGGTCAAAATAATCTTGAGCTTTTGAAAGATCTCCTTGCATTTTTCAGTCCATTCAAATGGTATTTCCTTTTTGGTCAAATTTGTCAAATGCGTGGCAATAGAAGCAAAGTTCTTCACAAATTGTCGAGAATATCTAGCGAGCCCCACAAAACTTCTAACTTCAGTCACAGAGCTAGGCCGAACCCAATTCTTAACCGCTTCAATTTTTTGGGTATCTAAACTTTCTTTTGAAACTACATGCCCCAAAAAGGCAACCGATGTCAACCAAAATTCACACTAGAAAATTTCGCATCCAATTTTCGTTTCCGAAGAACACCCAGAACAATATTAAGATGGTTGGCATGCTCTTCCTCACTTTTCAAATAAACCAAGATATCATCAATAAAGACTATAAGAAATGAATCATGAAATGGTTTGAACACACCATTCATCAAACTCATAAAATCTACAGGCGCATTTGTTAACCCAAACGACATAACTAGAAACTCGTAGTGCCCATAGCGGGTCCTAAATGCCGTCTTGGGCACATCCTCAGGCCTAATCTTTAACTGATGGTAGCCAGACCTTAAATCAATCTTAGAGAAAACTGATGCACCTTGCAACTGGTCAAAAAGATCATCTATCCGAGCCAATGGGTACTTGTTTCGAATGGTAACCCTATTCAATTGTCGGTAATCTATACACATCCTCATACTACCATCCTTTTTCTCATCAAACAAAACTGGAGCATCCTACGGTGATGCAGTAGGATGGATAAAACCTTTATCAAGAAGTTCTTGGATTTGAGCCTTAAGCTCTCTTAATTCTACCAGAGCTATACGATACGAATGGATGGAAATGGGGCGGGTACCAGGTTCTAAATCAATGCAGAAATCTATATCTCTATCCAGCGGCATACCTGGCAAATCAGTAGGATACACTTCCCTAAATTTTGACATCATAGGGATGGACTCCATAGAGGGAGACTCAACCTCAACATCCCGAATATGAGCCAAATAAGTCAAACAACCCTGCACTACCAGTTTCCATGCCCGAATGAAGGATATGATCTTAGCTTGCTTAGGCTTGTACACCCCTTCCCACTCTAACTTTTCCCTTCCCAGAATTTCTAGAGTCGCAAACTTAGTATTACAATTAAGCACATCATAATAGGGGGACAACCAAGTCATGCCTATAATTATATCAAAGTCAGTCATATCCAAAATCACCAAATCAGCCTAAGTCTGAAAAACCATAAACAAAATAGGACAAGTACGATAGACATGGGTGACTATGACAGACTCTCCAACTGGGGTAGAAACATGGATGGGGGAATCAAGTATATCACAAATCATAGCGAATTATGAGGCAAATCACACGGATATATAAGAATAAGTAGAACCCGGATCAAATAACACATTAGACATCCGGTCGCATACAAGAATAGTACACATGATCACTGCATCATATACCTCCACCTCGGTCTTGCCAGGAAAGGCATAACACTGAGCCCTGTCATCTTGACGGGCGATTTCCCTACCTGGCTGCGTTGTACCTCTGCCAGTGTTACCATTTCCCCGACCTCTACGGCCTCGCTGATTTCCTCCTCACCCACCTTATGGACGGCCTCGACCATTATTACCATTTCTTGCGGGTACCACTGCCTTAGACTGTTGTTGTGCTGAATCCAATATGCGCGGGTGGGGACAATCTCTTCTCATATGCCTAGGTTCTCCATAGTTATAACAAGTACGATCAAAAGATAGCATGCTACTCACCAAAGGTGTGGCTCTTTGGCTATACTGAATCAAATTCTGAGGTGGAGTTCCCGAGTAATTACATGTAGAAGCGGGCATAGCAGACTGAATTGGCCGGACTGCAAGCGTCGGCCTCCCTTAGCATCTGGAGTAAGAACCCTGAAAGTTACCTGAATTCTTAGCTTTCACAGCCAATGCCTTAGCCTAACCGTCTCGCCTCACCCCCTCCACTTTCTTCACAAAATATATTACCTCATTGAAGCTTTTTTCTGCAGAGGTCATATGAAAAGACAATAACTGCAACTCATAATTTAGTCCCTTCACAAATAGACGGATCCTCTCTTCCTCAGTATTTGCCAATTGCGTAGCATATCTAGACAAAGCATGTAACTTAGTCTCATAAGTAGCAACAGACATACCACCTTGCTCCAAAGTCATAAACTCATCATTCTTACTATCTCTCAAAGTTTGGGGTACATACTTCTCCAATAACAGAGCATAAAACTGGGTCCAAGTGAGTGGGGGTAAAGCTGAAGATCTGCATTCCACATAAGCTCTCCACAACTGCTTAGCCTCACCCTGAAGTTGAAAAGTCACAAACTCTACTCCATGCTGATGGACAATTCCTAACTTATGAAGCCTCTCATAACAATCTAGGATGAACTCATAGGCGTCCTCACTCTCGGAACCATGGAACACAGGCAGTTTCAACTTCAAAAACTTAGTCAACATCTCATGTTCATTACCAGTCATTACGGAACCCAACAAATGATCGAAAAAGGCATCAGTACGTAATGTTGCATCACCTCTTGGACTGGTAACGGTAACAGGGCGGTTGGTTGGGGGTTGCGTAGCTTTCACTGCTGGAGGGAGTCCAGGACCAACTAATCCTTTCAGAAATGACATGATCTGCTGAGCTAACACTGGGTCTAAGAAAGGAATACATGTAGTCTCAGCCTGCACCTCTTCCTCTTGTCAAACATCCTCATCATTCTTAACCTTTACGTTCTCCTCTATTTCTTCATGGTGCGGAGGAGGATTCTGATTTCTAGGAGCATCCTTAACCAGAGCTCCACCCCTAGCGGGTGCTACCCTTCCACGACCTCTACCCCTTGCTTTTCCTCTACCCCTACCTCGACCGAGACCTCTTGCTGCGGATTCCTTAGCTGGCACATTGACGGGAGCTACGGGCCTAACACCATTGAACCTAGTGTTAACCATCTGCGAACAGAAGAGTGGAGGAGGTTAGATACCAATTTGGATCACCAGATACCAATTGGAACCAAGTTAAAGCATAAAAGGAGACAAAAGAAAACACAGAGATTTCCTAAAGTCCTATAGCCTCTCGAAGAAAAGTACAGACGTCTCAGTACTGTTCCACAAGACTCTACTAGACTCGTTTTGGTACATCGAGATCAATGAACCTAGGGATCTAATACCAATTTTGCCACGACCCAGACCGTCGTGATTGGCACCCACACTAACCCTCTGGTGGGAGAACCATTACTACAACCCAAGAAAAATAACTTAACCAAAAACTAAGGCATTTAAGGATACGGAAGCAGGTTTAAATGTCTAAGAAAAGAAATATATTAAGTTCCCACAAACTCCAACAAAAGTCTAACAAAACAAATACAGAAATACTACCTAGAACCTAAAAGTCAATGTACCAAAACTTCAACAAGAACCATAAGTCTAACAAGAAGGGGTACAACCCAAAACTAACACAATAAATCTAAAGCATTAGTCTAAGTCCAAAAATGTGGACATAACCAGAAAGAAAACTCATGGCAGCCTGGAACAACTGACTCACCCTTGAATTCGATTGGTCACTGATCTTTTAAGCGAGGCCTGTCAGTAGCCGCCTGAAGATGCCGTGGACTCAATAAAGAAAGAGAAAGTGCAGTATCAGTACACAACCACAGTGTACTGGTAGGATCACACGGCTATCCCAAAAGGCGAAACATATATAAGTCATTACAACAATAATAAACATGTATACACCGAACATATACAATATCAATTATCACTTAAGAACAACATACAATTTCACAATCTCAAGCTATACAATAATGTCAAGTCATTGGTCCTCTCACGGAACCCATACCCAAATTGTTAGTGTACTAGTACGTGGTACCCGATCCTAATTAGTGTGCCGGGCGTGACATCTGATCCATATATGCACCGGAACGTGGCACCCGATCCAAGTTAGTGTGTCAGAACGTAACACCCGATCAATTCAACAACCCACAATCACAGTATACATTCTCATAATCATACAATCAAGTCATGATTCATGTCATACAATTATTCAATCATCATCATTTACGATTAGTGTGATCAATAATGCAGCATCACATATATACATGCATCATAATGAAGTAATTACAAATACATATCGCACCAACATGAAATCACAACCATCACATACCTCTAACAGAGCTTGAATCCCCTAAGAAACTTGATTCTTCCCTTTTCGGATTCTTTCCACTTGTTCTTAGTCTACAAATAATCATAATAAAGCGGGGATCAATCAACAAGACCTAATTACCCGGATTATAACCAATAACATCAATCCTAGGCCAACCCTGATCCCCATACCCAGGTTAGGGTTTCTTCCACCATAAATCATAGGTCAAAACCCTCCCCTATCGATAATTACCCAAGAAAATAAGTTCTACAGATCGAAAAGTGGATTTGGGGAGTGAAAACCTTACATTTTTTGCCCCACAAAATGTGAAAACCGTCAAGAAAACACCTGGTGTCGTTCCTTAGCACTCAAAGTCAAAACTTGCAAAATAAAACATTTTTGAGGTTTATTTTCGACTTAAGTTGCGTTTGTCCCTCCATAGTGGTCCTCACCCCATTACAGCATCCCCGCCCTGGCAGAAAAATCTCGCCTTAGCGGCTTGCACGGAAACAATGAGTAAATTTAAGAATTCAAACCCCCATTTCATAACACACATTCATCCCATGACGCTCATAAAATACCAGTTCACGCTAAGATCAATTTCGGGAGTTCTACCCACCCGAATTCAATTCTGTAAAGTCGTACGGGTTTCTCAACATCTTAGCTATCTACTCATATGATCAAATTCATAATTAGATCTCCCAATTGTTACCAAATTTCCCTAGACCTTACTGACTCCGATTTCGTCCAAACCTGGACTAGGTTGGGAAATTCCAAGTTACTACCAAAACGTGTTCCGGCCCAAAAAAATTCCCCGTTGGCTTTTCTATAACGACGAGAACAGGTCGTCACATGAATTGTCAATTATTGTGACTTATAGTATTTTTTACGTAGTTTACAAAAATATAAATTTCATTTTAAAAAATCAGAATATTCCATGAGCAAAATATTTCCGATCAAACTTAAATGTTTTGACTCTCAAAAAACGAAATGTGTCACATAAATTGGGACAGAGGGAGTAGTAAATATGTACTTGATGTAAGACCAAAAATACATATTTTAAATCATTATTTGCTTCACATTTAGTATTTTTATTTGTCCTTTTTGAGCATGGATATGATGGATTGTGCTTAATATTTTATTTTATTTGTAGGATTAAATTGAGGTGAAGACGAAGAAGTTTAGAGTTAAAATGAATTAAAGATGGAAGATTATAGAAGGAAATCAAGCAGACAACTTAATGAATTAAATTAAATATTATATTAATATTTGTATATATATGGAGAAAACGGCCAAAAATCAAAGAAGTGCAAATTGAAGTTGTCACGTCAAATTCTGAAGGTTGGTACAAGTGAAGTAGTTGGCGGCGTACTATTTCACGCGGAACTCAATTTCGTTTGGTTTTGGGCTCCTAATTTGTTTTGAAATCAATTATTTTATTTAGTGTTTTCTACTTCTATTAATAGTTCATAACAATAATTATTAGAAGGGGGGACACAGTGTAGAAAATAACTTTTGAATATGAGTAGCCATGGAGGCCGAAGAATTTGGGTTTTACCTTTTCTTCTCTTTTATTAATTATTTTTACATGTTTTCTTTGAATGATTCATTGTAATTGCTATATGTCTACGTGGTGTTAAACTTCTCGTTCTAGGATTATGTTTGTCACGCCCTGAGCCTACACCCTGGGAGAGACTGGTACTCAAGAACCATTGCTGGCCCCAAGTGAATTTTTGGCCTGACTTAGTACTCAGCGGAAAACTTTACTCAACAAAGATAAGTTCATGAAATAAACTAGAATGTTATAAAAGAAAACATTCAACTGGCCAATAAGGCAACTCAAGTCTTATAATCAAAACACTTGAAATGTCAAGACTACTGAACTAATAACTATATGTCTATGAAGCCTCTAATACTAAGAGGGATGTCGAGACAAGATCCCTGATCATCCTAACAACTAAAATGATAAAGCAATAATAAAGGAATCCTTCGAAAAGCAAAAAGGCTCACCAAATGACTCTGAAATGCTCAGCTGGATCAACAAAGAGTTAGATGTTGATCCTGGTTTCTTGTATCTGCATCATGAAAGATGCAGGACAAATGGTGTCGGTACATGGAATGTACGAGCATGCGAGGGGACTACTAAAACAAGACATAAGCTTGAAATGAAACTGAAGAAACTTACCTTGTCTCAACTCAACTCATTTCAATATAAAGCAGTAATAAGGATGCAATATAAAGAAAAGCTTTAAAACATTTAAATAACAACTCAGTGTATTGAAAAACACACAATAACTCAGTTTGTATATGAAAATATAAGTAACTCTTTGTATATAAGAATACAAAATATCTCTGTGGGAGTTTCTCTAACCAACAACCATCACCGTGAGCTATGTGATGATACAGCGTCTTGCCTCACGCTGCCAGGGTCGTCCTATACCTTTCCTGGGGTATAGAACCTAACTACTAAGTGGATCCACTAGTCTATGCTAAAAGCATTAAGGAAACATCTAAAAAGTTTGACCATTTTCTACCCATGTTGGCTACACGATTTATGGAGACTTTGAATTATCTAAACTCAAGCTTGTCCCCATATCAGTGCCCAATACAATTCCTAAAACGTAACTAGCTCATATACTTAAAAACATAACTCTTTCTGCGGTTTGAGATTATTACTCAAAAACTAGCTCAAAAGCTCTTTTGGAAATCGATATTTACTCTTTTGTTTAAATGTGAAAACATTTACTCCTTGAGAATACTTAGTTCCCATATAATCCTTTGAAAAAAAGAACTTCACTCTTACACTTACTCAACTCAATGCTCAAGTCTTAAAACAAGCTTAAAACAATTGTAAAAGACTTTTGAAATGACTCGAAGAACTCTCAAGACTTGACTCTTACCTCTACCTTAAATTTGAATTATGAATTCAAGGTTATGATTTGTGATATGAAGGATATCGTGATGATTAAGAGTGTTTTTAGATAGTTAATCATGAGAAACGGTCAAAAAAATATTATTTGGGAGCAAGTATGCATTTTAATATTTGGTCGAAAAATAAATTTTGAGACAGTGGGGTCCGCGAACTCTCCGCGACGTGGAGAGGAAAGTTCACTCTGAAGGAATAGGTCCGCGACACGGACCTGGTACTTTTTTTCTGTCTGACTTTTTCCTTCTTCATTTTCTAACGCCAATTTGCCTAATGTCGCGCCTCGTTTTTCGAAAAACTGACTTTCCTTTCGGATGCACGACCTAACAACTCTTTTGGGCTTTGGGCAATTGAAGAGTCGCCACCTAATGAATTAAGGCGCGTTAGGGCACCTATCTAACCTAACTAATTCTAACTAAGGTCAACGAATTAGAGATCAGGGTAAGGGTTCAAATTACCTCGAGGTCCACAAATGTGGGTCCCGGCCGTGTCTCATGCAATATGTGGGGGTTACAAGTAGCAAGTATGGTCACTTCATTTATTATTTATTTAATTAACATGATTGCTAAGTGATAACTAATATTAAATAATTAAGATCAATTTATTTATTTATTATTTAATTAAACATGCAAAACTAAGTGATAACAATATTAAGCAATTAAGGGCACTTAAATTACTTTAATTAGTTTATCATGCATAGCTAGGTGACAACATGAAATTAGCAATTTAATGCATTTTAGTCATTTTAATTAATTAGATAAGCATGCGAGACTAAGTGATAATATAATAAATAAGTATTACACAATAAGTAAAGAGATGAGCAAGAGGATAGAAATTTGCACAATTTAGATAGAATAAACACTTTTTATTTTTATTAAACTACCCCAAATAATTATAACAAGTAAAGGGAGAAAAGGAAAGGGAGACTCTGAAGGACTTTAGGATCAGCACTCGACTTTCTTTATTTCGGTCGGTTTCTTGTAGGGACAGACAAAACCAAGGTTTGTCATTTAGACCGAGTCGATGTCATCATCTCCATAGGGCCTAAACTACCCCTACCCCTCCACCGCATGCTTTCGTCTCTACAAGGTGTCTATCGTCCCCGCTTAAGGTCCAAGAGGCATTGGACTGCTATTAGAGTGAATTTAGACAAAATAAAATATAATAGGCCCACCTAGACACCAAATCAAACAATTTGGACGAGCATTTAGCACATAGAGTCTCATGTTGGCCTCTAGATTAGGTTATTTAGCATGCTAACAAACACACATAAAGTGAAAGGTTTCATGCTTAGGTGTGTGAACATACAAACATTAACAATATAATTACTAAGTTTAGAGGGCAGAAAAATATTACAAGTGTAAAAAAAAGTTTATTAGACTAATTTAATTAGTTATTGATTAAAATGGGGCACTTTATAATAACGCAAATGGGCAAAATATTTAAAGCAATAGCAAATAATTAAGGCTAAAACTTAATTTTTATTTGCAGTAGTTTAGTAGATGCAGATAATAACCAGTAGCTGATTTTTCTTACGTAGCAAGATTATGATGCAAAGGATAATATTTAAAGTAGACCTGAATTAGAGCAGCAAGTAGCAAATGCAAAGAAATGACTTGATTAATTTTATTTTTTTATTTTATTTTTTTATTAATCTGTTATGAAACAATAGCAGAACAATGCATAAAAGTAGCTCAGTTATTTAATATGCTGACAATCGACGGATTTATTTTATGGCTGAAAATTATTGTAAATGCAGAAAATATTGAACAATGAACTTAAATATGCTACAGATCTATTTCAATTATTTAACATGCTGGAAGATTATTATCTTGTTATCTTATTTTAGTGTCAACAATAAATATATTGCAGAAACTATT
>JAJOOH010072171.1:0-32486 GCA_029582605.1 Solanum gracilifrons
ATTCCGGCATCTCATGCTTGCAATTCTCCCCTATCTCCTTGAAGTAATAGAGCTGAATAGGAGAAATTATTATATTAAATACAAATTTGTAAATAAGCAAGTCAGAGAGGAGAAGGAGAAAAAGGGCCACTGCTACAAATTACAATGAACTCTAAAATGTAGTGCATGCAACGGTATAACAACCCTAAATACCCAAGAAATCAGCAAAATTGAAAGTAAATTCAAACCAATCCAATGAAAAATTGACCTAAAGGCAAAATAAAAATAACATAAAATTAGATTAATCGATATCCGCTAGGTTCTACACTGGCAGGAAAAGGTATAATACCAGTGGGAAAGAAATTTAAAACTGAAGGGACGGTAGAAATCATTCCCAGAAGAAGAACAATGCTGGAAATTATTCAGTTATAAAAGCACAAATTGCAAGGATTACATTAATTCGGGTTGTGTGTATGTTCTAATATAAGGAATGATCTGAAAAATAAAAAACAAAGTCTCAAGCATTAAAGCAACTCAAACAACTTGTACAGGACCAAAAAAAAAAAGAAAAGAAAAATGCTCAAGAAGTTGTTCGGAACGTTATGATTTTACAATCTATCGTTCAAATTCTAGTGGTGTCACAACTTCTGGAGTATACAATGTGTCATAAATAACGTAAACTCTTCAACTCTTTGTAAGTATTTTCTTTGCAGTGCCCCGAGAAATGTTATATGTTGTTCCTACAAATTACTGAAAAGGCCATGCACCAGAAATAGTGGGGCAAGTTTATGTTAAATGTGTCAACAAAAAAGAGAGGAAAAATATTCATATTAAATAAATATGAAGTAGAAGAAATTGAATTCTAAATGAACAAATGCAAACTTGAAAATGCTCTTCCTTATTCCTGAAGAATGAGTATCAAAGGGATTGATCAAGAAAGATCTTCACAATTTCCGCATATTACAAATTTATATCATAAGATCTAGATAGAAGAAAGTAGTTCTTTTATAATTTAAAGTTTCATTGTACTTGTCATACATGTTCTAACTAATCCAAAAGCACATTTGACTACTGTTAATAGAAAGCAAAAAGATGAATGAGAGTTTATCTTTGAACTTATGTTTATATTGACCAAAATAGGTAAAAATAAAAAAGGAAATAAAATTAGATCAACTCTTTGGCAACTCATATTAGAAAGCAATCTTAAGATATCATGGACATATTTTTTATGTTGTCCTGCTAAAGATTAGAACTTTAGTTTGTACTTTATTATATAAAACTATAATGAACAGTTGGGCTAATTTTTCTCATTTCATCTAGTTTACTGATCGTCTTGATTACTGGGTACAAAAAAAAGAAACATGATCAATTATACATATCATTTTAAGGCCAAGTGAGTAGTAATTTTTTTACATGTAGTTAATGTAGGATCTGAAATATGCCTCAAAATGGCCTGAGCCGAAAGATTTTGCCTTTTTTATGATGGTTGAGAAATTTAAAAATTCATTAGCTTCTAGCTAATGCACCTAATGACTTGCTCCAAGTAGAACAACTTACATCAATGATAGAAGGGTGATAAACTTGAAATTGCTCTTATGCATACTCCTTAATTATTTAGTAATTTTCTCAGGTAAATGTCATTTGTATTGCTCTTCAATAGCAACCCCTGCATGGTTGGACTCATCTTTCTTCTTCAAATCCTACATACCAAATTAAGGTCCCTGTTATAACTAAGCACTTCAACAAAATGGTAATCAATAAAAGGATTTACAATATGAACTGTAACTTAATAAAGAGACTTAAAAATCAACATTTTTCTTTAATTCATGCATAGAAAAGTTCCTTGCTATAGCAAAAAAAAAAAATCATTACAAAGAATAATCAAGAGACGACACTTCAAAATAACTGCACCTTAAATATTAAGATTCATATATGAAAGATCAAAAACACACATCTAATTAAGATACTCCACATCAAATATAGTAGTTGTACACCTCTCTTTTAGTTTGTGAAGGCTGAAATAAAGTTCACAGAATTTCAATTATTTCTGACATCAATGAACCATTCTTTACTAAGAAGTTTGAAAACGACTTTCATCAAATATATTAATGTGTGAAGGAAAGAAGACCTCCACACTTGAAAGCACATAGTAGATCATACTATAAGAAAACAGAAACACTCAAATGCTATTAGCTTCCAATAACACGATATAACAAATGGGTTAGAGATGTCACACACTTGCATCATTCAGTTACAAAAAAAAAAAATTGATTCTTGCGGCCACCAAGCTTGGCCTGATGAAAAAACTCTGCAACAATAATAGGGATATAGATGTATTTTTAACTTCATTCCTTTGAGCTCATCGTCTACTCGTCTTGTTTACACATCATAAATTAAAATGAGAGTTTTCAATGTATACTTACATAAATGCATCTCCACACTTGAGTATTTGAATGCTAATTGGTTTCATGAGAAACAAAATAAACTATTTTATCTCTTTATTTTCTCATGCCTTTTTTCCTTAAGTACCTCAGTTGAGAAAATGAGACGCATAAGAGAAGCTGTTAATTTTAAAAAGATATAGAGAAAGTTGCATATTAGCTTATCTAATTCCACATTGGAGGTATAATATTTTTTACTGGATAGTCATGCAAACATTACAAGGAAAAGACCAGGACACACTTCAAGCTCCTAAGAAGATTTCTTTTCGAGATGTGAACAGGCAAGGACATGTGTGCACCCGTGCTCACGATGCAGTAAAAGTGGTATATTTCATATGAATCTCATATTACATAAAGCACTCAAGAAATTCTAGAATCAGATAGAAAAGAGAGAACTTGAAATGCAGAAATAAATCAACATGACTTCATATGCTTAAGTTTAATTGATAAAAATGTTGATATACAATGGATGAGATTGCACAATTTATCAGAATGAAAAAGTAATAAAAACGAAGTATTACCTTATACGTCTCTACTTGTTTGATCCACACAAGTATTAGTATATCATGGCGTCCATAATTATTGATCGTGAATGATCAAAATGATTTTTTCTTAGTTTGGTGAATGCTCTTGTTAAACTCTTCATTGCTATTAACTTTTTCATATATCATCTATGTTGCTTGGACTCTTAAAAATGCCAATAGGTACATGTCGGATTCTCCAAAGTAGTGTAATTTCAGAGAATCCGACAGCGGTGTGGCATCAAAAGTGAAGAGTCCGCGCAACTAAGATGAGTATATGAATGGAAAAGCTCTCATATCGAATAAAGTTGTTCTATTTTCTCCCACCAAGCATCTGCCGGCAGAAAATACTATTTTTTCAACATGTAAGTGTAGAAACATTTGCGCCAATACTAAGTGCAGAGAGCCTCTTGATGACTACGCAAACTTTCACCTTTTTGGTGAGAGTTCGAATTCCGACTTACCAGTAAACAGAGCATCAACCCTAATCATAAATTGTAACATGCATACTGATAAATCTAACAATTACATCGAGCAAATTTAACAAAATGAATGATGCAAGAATGAAGTCGGAAGCTGGGTAAGCTAGTACTAAGTGCTTGAGGGGTTGCACCTAGCCGTTAAGTTGGTTAGGATTTCATTTGAGAAGAATAGTTTCATATTATCAGTTTAGTCCAATAGGTTTTAAAAGTCATTTTATGTTATTGTCAAAATTGCCCTTAATGTTTGAGTGATTGGACACTTTAGGTCCAATGCTGGGCAATTACTTTTCATACTATCACCAAGGAGTGTCTTGGCTATTTAAGCATTGTAATAATTCTTTTTGCAGCTATGAAAAGAATTGTTTAGCTAAATAGAGAATAGTTCACCGAGTTTAGAACGCTGTGATTGGTCCAAACGGCGGGTCACAGACGGATTTCTCGGTTATCAAAAAAAATAAAAAATAATAGAGAATAGCCTGTCCTTTACTCTTTTTCCTTTTCTCTTTCTTTCCTTTTCTTAGTTCTTTACTGTTATTTACTGTCTCATTACTTTTCTTTATCTTAGTTGCATCATTTGGTATCAGAGCACTTTCTTGAGCTCTTTGGATACACAAAAATGGCGAATGAGGTTAGGGATATCAAAGAGATGCTTGACAGAATGACAATGGAGTTAGCCAACTTCTCTGTCAGGCAGAACCAAATAGAGGAACAACATGAGAAGTCTTTTGCTGAGCTGAAGGAAGCCTAGGATGCGGGAAAGAAAAATGACAAGGGAAAGAACAATGAAGAGACTGAGGGAGCTGGTGAGATCTACACTCCTTCTGGCCAACCTATGGCGTGGGTCTCAGCATCTCAAACAGGATGAGCTCCAACCATGGTTACCCCTGGTGGTTATCAACTGGGAATGGGGCCTTTACCTCAGTTCCAGTCACCATTAGGGGGGTCTATGCATCATTCTCCTGTTATGGGAGGTGGACCTGCAGGACACATGGGGGCTGGAAGCTCAACTCACTTTCAGATGCACACTGGAGACCAAACACAGATGCCATATGGAGGGTTCCAAAGCCATCCAACCATGGGAATCCCTGGAGAAGGAGGAGTTCAACCTCTTGCCCATGGTCACTTCTTCAACTCCATGTCCAGGTTGTCCGAAATAGAGTTTCCCAGGTTTAATGGAGTAGATCTCAGGTCGTGGATCTACAAGGTAGATCAATTTTTTTCCTTGGATGAAATACCTCCAAATCAAAAGGTGAGAGTGGCTTCCTAAGTGTCTAGCCATAGAGTGGCACTTAGCATACATGAGGAGAAGGCAACATTTGCCTTATCCTACGTGGGATGAATACATGGTTCCTCTCATGGACAGATTTGGAACTGAGTTTGAAGATCCTATGGCTGAATTGAAGCTGGTCAAACAAACTGGATCATTTAAAGACTATCAGAATGAGTTTGATAAGATCATGACCAGGCTTACAATCTTGCCAGAATATGCCTTTAGTGGGTTCATTATTGGACTCAAGCCTGAGATAGGCTATACTGTCAAGAACCACAGACCCCATTTTCACTTCCTCAAGCCTACCAGCTAGCCAGAAACACTGAAGCTCAGGTTAATGCCCAGCTTAAGATAGCTAGACCATCCTCTTTTGTTGGTGGTTCTCAATATAGAGGGAGTTCATACAACTCTTTTATTAAGGGAACTGGTTCCAAAAGAGATTTTGGGCATGGTAAGAGGGAAGTTTCTCTAACTCTTAACAGGAACACTAACAGAAGACTAACCTCTGCTGAGATGAATGAGAGGAGACAAAAGGGGTTGTGTTTTTTCTGTGAGGAGAAATTCTTCCCTGGGCACAAGTGTGGGGGGTCCAAATCTTTGTATTTGCTGGAAGTAGAGGAAGAAGAAGAAACTAGTGAACAGGAAGTGGTGGATATACTTTGCCCCTGAGCCAGGAAAGGAGGAAGAGCCAGGGGAGGTTTATGGGATTTTAGTTTATGCTCTACATGGCATTCCCACTTTTCACACTCTAAGAGTGGAAGGGTATTGCCAACAAAGACCCTTGTACATATTGATTGATCCAGGAAGTTCACACAACTTTATGGATGAAGGACTTGCGAGGAAACTCCATGGAAACATTCAAGCTGTCAGAACTCATGTAATCAATGTGGTTGATGGGCATGATAGGCAAACCAAGGAGCTGTGTAAAGCATTTTCATGGATGATGGAGAAACTAACTTACACAGATGATTTCTTACTGATACCTCTTAGATCTTGTGACATGATCTTAGGGGTACAATGGATGCTTCCTTTGGGAGATATTAAGTTGAACTTTCAAGAGTTAACTTTAGGCTATACTTACCAAGGGGATGAATGTGTGTTGAAAGGTCATGTGGACAAGGTGAGAACTGTGGAAGCCAAAAGGTTGGAAAAAATGGCAAACGGGGGTGCCCAGTTGTTCATGATCAGAGTAGTTCCATTGGAGGAAAAGGGGAACTTGGGAGTAACCACACCCAAGGAAATAGTGTTCCTTACTCGAGAGTATCCTCAGTTGTTTGCTGAGCCAAAGGGGTTACCCCCTTCAAGAGGGCCATTTGCTCACAAAATACCACTAGAGGTAGGAAGCAACCCTGTGAAATTGAGGCCATATAGATACTCATCTTTACAGAAGGATGTAATTGAGAAGTTGATAAGAGACATGCTGGAGCAAGGCATTGTGCAGCCAAGCTGTAGTCCTTATGCTTCACCAGTGGTTCTGGTTGGCAAAAAAGATGGGAGTTGGAGGTTATGTGTGGACTATAGGGGCCTCAACAAGGTGACAATTAAAGACAAATTTCCCATTCCCATCATATAAGAGCTATTAGAGGAATTGGGAGGTTCAAAGATCTACTCTAAAATAGATCTTAGAGCAGGTTATCATCAGATCAGGATGGCCAATGAAGATATTGTCAAAACAGCTTTTAGAAAACATGAAGGTCACTATGAGTATTTAGTGATGCCATTTGGGTTGTCTAATGCTCCATCATCTTTCCAAAGTCTAATGAATCATGTCTTCAGAGAGCATTTAAGGAAGTTCATATAGGTGTTTTTTTATGACATTTTGGTGTTCAGTCAGAATTTATCTGAACACTTGGTTCATCTTAAAACAACGTTTGACTTGCTAATGAAGCACAAGCTCTATGTGAGACAAGCCAAGTGTTCATTTGGGGCTAGTAGAGTTGAATACTTAGGGTATGTGATATCTGCTAATGGGGTATCTACTGATCCTAAGAAAATTGTTGCAGTTAAGGAATGGCCTAAACCCAAGAATGTGAAGGAGCTAAGGGGGTTCTTGGGATTAGCAGGGTATTACAGGAGGTTCATCAAGCATTATGGGATAATCAGCAAGCCACTAACTGATTTATTAAAGAAGGATGGGTTTCAATGGTCTGAAATGGCCATTCAGGCCATGGAGGAACTGAAGGAAGCACTGACTTCAGCCCCTGTCCTTGCCTTACCTAATAATTGTGTTGTTTTTGTTGTAGAAACAGATACTTGTGACTATGGAATTGGAGTTGTCTTAATGCAAGAGGGCCACCCTATTGCTTACCTCAGCAAGGGTCTTTCCATGATACATCAAGGGTTGTCTGTGTATGACAAAGAGCTACTGGCTCTAGTTCTAGCTGTTACTAAATGGGCTCAGTATTTGATGGGCAAGAAGTTCATTGTGAGGACTGATCAGAAGGCTCTGAAGTTTTTATTAGATCAAAAACTTCATACAGGTTCTCAAATGAAATGGATCGCCAAGCTGATGCAATTCCACTTTGAAATAGAGTACAAAAAAGGGAGGGAGAACAAGGCTGCAGATTCTTTGTCCAGAGTACCAGCGGGAGAGGTAGCATCAATGATGTTAATGAATGGGGTCAGTGAGCTGTTCGGAAAGATCAAAAATAGTTGGGAGAGGGATCCTCTTACCAAAGCCATTCTGGCCAAGGTAGTATCACAGGAGGAAGGACACAAGGAATTCACATTTGTGAATGAACAACTAAGGAGGAAGGGTAAGTTGGTAGTAGGGGATGAACCAACTTTGAAGAAGGAGATCCTCCTCATCTGGCATGAAAAACCTGTGGGAGGGCACTCAGGAATTGACAACACTTACAAAAGGATCTCAAACCTTTTTTAATGGAAGGGACTGAAGAAAGATGTAACTATGTTTGTGAGGCAGTGTGCAACCTGTCAGAGGAGCAAATATGATAGTGCTGCTTATCCAGGCCTTCTCCAACCACTACAAATACCATATGTTGCTTGGGGTAGCATAAGCATGGACTTCATAGATGGGCTGCCAAGGTCTAGGGGCAAGACAACTATACTAGTTGTTGTTGATAGACTTACAAAGTATGGGCACTTCCTCAACATTAGCCATCCTTACACAGCCACTTCTGTCGCTCAACTGTACTTGGATCAAGTTTATAAACTCCATGGAATGCCTGAAAACATCACCAGTGACAGGGACCCTATATTCGGGAGCAAAGTCTGGCAGGAACTATTTGCAATGCAAGGGGTTACATTGAGCACATCTACTGCTTATCATCCTCAAACAGATGGCCAAACAGAAGTCCTCAATAGAACCCTTGAGACATATTTGAGGTGTTTTTGTGCTGATAGTCAAAAGGATTGGGCCAGCTATTTGTCCCTGGTAGAATGGTGGTATAACACCACCTTCCACTCAGCAATCCAAACAACTCCTTTTGAGGCTCTTTATGGACAACCACCACCTCTCCATATTCCTTATGTTCCTGGGACTCTGCAGAGGAGGAGGTGGAAAGAAGCTTTATAACTAGAGAGTTTAAGGTCGAGTTGCTTAAATTCCACATAGCTAGAGCTCAACAAAGAATGGTTTCCATGGCCAATCAACACAGAAAAGATAGGCAGTTTGAAGAGGGAGATTGGGTGTACCTAAAGATCCAACCTTAAAGATAACTCACTATCTCTAACCAGACCTTTTCGAAGCTGTCAGCTAAATACTATGGCCCTTACCAGATACTACAAAGGATTGGTCCAGTTGCCTACAAGTTGTCTCTACCACCTCAAGTAGCCGTCCATCATACATTCCATGTATCTCAATTAAAGCCTTGCCTTGCTTTGCCAACAAATTTTAATCACCCTCCAACAGTTGATGTGTCATCTCCTAACTATGTGTAGCCTCAGGAAATATTGGAAAGAAGGATGATAAAAAGGGGGAACAAGGCTATTCCTCAAATTCTTATTCACTAGGAACAAATGTCAAGAGATGATGCAACCTGGGAAGACTACTCTACCATGAAGCTGAGGTTCCCTCAATTCCTTTCTTGAGGACAAGAAGGTTTTTAAGGAATGGGGAATGATGCAAGAATGAAGTCGGAAGCTGGGTAAGCTAGTACTTAGTGCTTGAGGGGTTGCACCTAGCCGTTAAGTTGGTTAGGATTTCATTTGAGAAGAATAGTTTTATATTATCAGTTTAGTCGAATAGGTTTTAAAAGTCATTTTATGTTATTGTCAAAATTTCCCTTAATGTTTGAGTGATTGGACACTTTAGGTCCAATGCTGGGCAATTACTTTTCATACTATCACCAAGGAGTGTCTTGGCTATTTAAGCATTGTAATAGTTCTTTTTGCAGCTATGAAAAGAATTGTTTAGCTAAATAGAGAATAGCATGTCCTTTACTCTTTTTCCCTTTCTCTTTCTTTCCTTTTCTTAGTTCTTTACTGTTATTTACTGTTTCATTACTTTTCTTTATCTTAGTTGCATCAATGAAGAAATTGAAGTAAAAAAAAACCCGAAAAGGCGAAAACTCACCTCTCTGTACCATCAAATTCCAGCAAGTTTTCACCTTCAAAGCTTCCATTGTTGTCAATTTCCTTCTGACTTTCCTGTACATGAACTTCTTCCTTCTTCTCCTCTTCACCCTCAACAGACCCATAATTCCAAGATTGTTGTTCATCTCCCTCACCCTCAAACTCCGATTATGTCTTTTCGATTCCTTCAAAGGGTGTTTCCGTCTTTTCTTTTCAAAACCCACCAAGGGTTTCTCCAGCCTCCTGCTGCTCAGCTACAGATAACATCCCCCACTCACATCACCGCCGCCTGAGTTCGATTTCTGCAAATTAAGAAAGCGTCCCAATTCATTTTGAAGATGTGGGCACTACGAAAATAAAACAATCATAAAAAAGTTAGATCCAAACCTAAAACTAAGTAATAATACCCTAATTAGCTTGTATTTTCCGTCAAAATCGTGAAAATTCTAGTTCAAACACATGCAAAACTAAAATAGAAAATATATCTAGAGGAACCCAATGAAAAAGCATGAATGAGACAATTCAGATAGAGGAGGCAGACGTATAAAGCAAAATTTGGCAAAAATAGACAAAGTAAAGGGATTAACCATGACTTTTGATGCCTTTTCCCTGCTTCATCGAGTGAACCAAGCTGCTCCAAAGAAGACAGACTTGAGAGGAAATTTTGGTTAAGGTGTAGGAGTTGAGTAATTGTAAGACATCTGTTTCAAAGTACCTACACGTGGCTATAAAGTAAAATTGTTAAAGCACTTTGGTACAGGCACCTACAGTTGTATTCCTACAACCTCTCATTTTTGGGCTTATATTTGTTTGGCAAAGAGAAGTGTACACACGTGTATTCATCAATCAATAAATAAAGCCTATATAAAAGTACAATCCACACAACATGATGTACAATTATATATTGCAGTGATAATCCTTTTCTTGTTGGCTTATATATAAGGGTAATATATATATGATCTTGGTTAGATGTGTCATCTCTCTTAACCCAAGATTTTCATTTATCTATCGCTTCAATTTGATGTTCAGAAAATCTTCAGGAATTTAAATGAACTTTCTTTGTCACGAGACATTCAAGTATATTTTGTGTTGTTTGTTTACGGGTACATGTTATCTAAACACATCATTGATTTTAAGAATTCTTCACATTATGAAATTCTTGAGAATGAATTGTAACAAAAGAATCATGGCTAAGCTATATGAGGCGATCATTGTTGGGTATTAAAAGGTTTTAAAGAGAAATAAAGTATTTTTCTCAAAAAATATAATTTGAATAGCATATTTTCATATTGAGGGGTGATTATGATTTTTTTTAAAGGATTTTGAATTTTTTAAAAGATTGTGATTTTTTTCTAATAAGACACAATAAACATTTGTTCTACTATCCTTTATTGGATATAAATAGAAAATCTTTATCTCAATCTTCATATACAAATTTTTCTGATCTTCTCTATTCTCTTCTTGAACTTTTAAAAGATGTCTATATTACCGTTGACTATGATTTAAATCGGTCTTCTTAAGTAATAACATGATTGAAACGGAAGAAGGCTACACTGTATTAATGTCATTTTAATAATGAAACATATATTAATAAATAAGACAACCAGAGAGATTCTGGCTATGATTAATTTAACCAAAAGAATTAAAAGAATCCATGATGATCATAACCAAAAGCATGGTTATGAGGATAATTTGAAACATCCATAACAGGCTTGAAAAATGATTTATTACTATTCTCAACCATAATCTTGCTTGCATGAGTTATCACATTCTTTTTAAAATCTTCCAAAGAATTTTTTAATTGCTCAAGCTCATGATAAGCAAGTTCACCTATAGGGGCTTCCCACCAATATTGACTTTCACAATTCTTCCTCATTCGATCAAATGCTTCACTCTTTTTCTTCTCAACTTCAACTTCATCAAGAATTTGAGTGAGTTGCAAGATGAGCTCATAAACATTAACATCATGTTTATTATGAGACTCAAAAAGATGAGGTGGATTATTGGAGATTGGATGAGGATTTCGTGAAAGAAACCTATCGATAATGGACTCAACATTAGTGTGGCCAAAGGAGTAAGCTTTTCTCGCAGGGGAGAAAACTATTATAGCAATTTCAACCCCACATAGCGTACATAGTTCACTAGCTTTCTTGAAAAGTCCTGAACGACGTTTAGAGAATGTGACTTGGAGGTGATTCTTGACTTCTATTTTGGCAATTTTGATCTTCTGCCGACCCATGCTTGGCTTCTTTGCCATGGCTAAAAGTTTATAACAAAAACAATTCTTCTTAGAAAGGAAGTAAGTTTGAGTTTGCATTTCAAGTGTACTAAACATGTACTATTTAAAGGTGTTTTGGAATTTACTCTTTACTACTATATTTTTCTTACATAGCTGATCATGATGTGTGTTGATTTGGGAGTTACAATATATTAAAATTTAAATGTCTTAATTAATGTATGGATATAAAGGGAAACTCAATGCACCTTAGTTGGCATATATTCCATATTTTTTCCTCATAAAAGTCAACAGTACAATTTTTTCTATATATCCCTTAATCAATAGTCAACCCTTTTATAAGTTGGTCCTAACGAAGCTAGTGAGGCTATCTTTTTTTCTTAAAAGCGCTTATTTTAGAGAATTGAAGTGTTTGACTAATCTTTTAAAATATTTTTGAATAGTAGCAAGAGTACCATTCACAAGTTGAAAAAGTAGCTTCTCCCTAATAATACTTTTTGAAAATTTGGTCAAGCATAAAATATTGCTCTAATATTAATAAAAATATTTTTTCAAATTGATTATTTGAATATATACAAATTTCTATTCTCTAAAAAAACTTTCAAAGAGTACTTATTACCAACAAAAAAAAACATATTTCAAAATAAAGAAATTTTGATGGTATGATCAAACATGCTATAACCATTAATCATGTTAATCAAGAGGGTGAGTAACCTCTTAAAAGTAAATGATTATAAAGTAAGAAATAGTGAAACTGTTTACCACCATAAGATGAATAAATATATGATTGAATTTTAAGTTTTAATTTTTATACAATTAATGAATTTTAATATATAGAGATAGACATATATTACTTTATAGGCTTTACATTATAAGTGCATATAACTTAAATTTTATGTCGTTAAATTAGAAATCAATCATTTATTGCATATTAGAGAATTGTAACCTAAAGCCAAACTTGTCAATTCTCTTACAGTAAAATCTCACTAAATTAATGCTCAATTAGTTAATAATCTCTCTAAGATAATAGTTTCTTCCGGTCTCGATTTGGGCCAATGAAAAAAATCACTCATTTTTGATAAGATAATAAGATAATATATCTTCAAAGACCTCTATACAAATATATAGTCCCATTAATATTACAAATTAATAATTCTTTGAAAGTATAAATTATAAGACAATTTAGTGAAATATGATTCTATCATGTTATGCTTTTTGTTAAAATTTAAATCTAGTTGAAGTTCATCCCTAACTTTTCTTATTGCATCCAAAACATCCGGTGTTGTCTTTTCGGATTGCACCTTAAATTGTGAAGAGTTCAAGATGCGATAAGTGTTTCCTTACGCATAACTGGATCCAAAGGTATTGTATCATCTTCAACTTTTTCATCGACATTATTTTTTTCAATGATATTCATAATTTGTTCTAAGCTCTGGACCTCTAAACATGTAACATTTTCACTCATCAACCCTCACTTCCAACCCAAAGGTTAAGAGTTCGAGTCACCAAGGGAGCAAAAGGGGTGGGAGCTCCTACGCAGAGTAAAAAATAACATCCATTTTATTGCAGCAACGAGATCATTAACCATGATCTCAAATTCATGAATGACGTTTTCACAAGTGGGTTCATCCAAATTCTTTGAGATTTTATTCCCGAACAAATTTTTCGATGTCTAAATACTCTTTAAATTAATATATTAATTTATCGATTAAATAATACATCTACAAAATAATAATATTTCATGGTCCCTCCTATATTTATTTAGAGAGGTTTTACTATAGTTAGATACTAATTATGAGAGGAAAGGACCAAAATGGTCCTTTATCTTTGAATTAAGAATCAAAGTAATCCTTATGTTTTAACATGGAGCACTAATAGTCCCCAAAACTTTTGAATATAGGTACACTTTTGATACTTTTGCAAACCTCCGTCTAAATTTTAACGGGACTTTCTTTTGTAAGTGATAAAATTTCTCCCCAAAACTCAATTTTCCTTGTCTTTTTCTTTCCCATATCAAAACAAACTTTTGATTTGTCTGTTCCCGCTCTTCTTCAAATCAAACTCTATTTCGTCATAATTGGAGCAAGTAGAATGAACTATAAGGCCAAATTATCACGGGGACAACTGATCGAGCACCTTGTGTGCAAGAAACTTGCTTGCAGATATACAGGACACCAATATGCATAGCACCCTCTTCAAATTTAAACAATCAATCCATAGGACATTGAAGAAGACTCGATGACGATAAAATTTGTTTTGCATTCATAAAAACAAAGAATTTTATTCTTGCCCCAGATTTCCATTAAAGGGAGATACACAAAAAACAAAAAGGAAAAGAATATATTCTTCGAAAACAAAAATGCAATTGAATAAGTTTTACCTCTCCAAATATCAGTCTTTTGATTTTGATTTTATTTGTCTCATAGGGGAATCATAGGCGAATCAAAGTTATGAAATTATGGATGGCTACTATTTGAGCGAAAAGAAAGGGAAGATTTGGTTAGCTATGGTGGAAACCTTATTAACGTGCAAAAGAGAAAGTCTGTTAAAATTTTGACGGATGTTTGCAAGGGTACCAAATATGTACTAATTATTGAAACTCAGAGGACTATTAGTGCTCCATGTTAAAACACAAGGATTACTTTGACTCTTAATTCAAAGTTAAAGGACGATTTTGATCCTTTCCTCCTAATATTCTATGAACGGAAATCAGAATGCCACGATAAGAAGCTCAACGTATTTGGTGATCTAAAGTCAAATTTTGGTGATAGGTGATGTATATCAATGCAAGTTATGCAATAGAAATCAATAGTGTTATCAATACCAAGTACCACATAACAAGTATATACACATACCTTCTGCCCCCGACATGCTAGGTGGACCCATGTGGATACCCCTCCTCCTGTTCAGTGGATCACACAGACAGAGGGACAAAAAGTCTGTATATACTACTAAGTCCCGACGCAGGACTCCGTAACCTATCCGGCATAGTATCGGATTTGCTCTGTCATGGTACCAGAGATACACATCAACCTCATTAAAATAAAAAGGGTTGGCATCCACATCGATCTATCAAGTATATAGTGAGCACATCCCCAATGCCTCTTTATCAAAAAAAAACATATTTCAAAGTGGTAAAGGTGGTACGACTCACATTAAAATTAGTTTACGAGTAAAAGTGCAAAACCATACTATCTCAAAATAATGGTAGTGAGAATCAATGTATTTACGGGGATCATACCACAAAACACGTGAAGGTTAGTATCAATGCAATGCATGTCATCAGCATCATCCAAACAATAGCATCTAAAAAACCTAATGTACATAACCAAAATCACCTCGCTCCCAGAGCATAAAAATCGAACATGAAATCCAACTGGTCCTCGACCATGGCCCTGACACATATAATATTCTAATATACTCAACAATTGCAACATAATAGGATCATCACTACTCAGGAAATTAAGGAATTTATGAAGGATCAAACAATCCAAAAAAGCAACTCAAGGATCTCAACCCTTACCTGAAAGTACTACTCAAGTGAAAAATAAGCGCAACTAATGCCAACCTACAGCTATAACAAGCAATTACGATTCCATGTACTAACGGAGGGTACCAAACCGTAGCAATTACTACAAGGAGCAATATAATACTAAAAAATCTCTAAGAACTCATTCTAAGGAACCTAGATCACCAATTATTATAAAGCCTCGAAGAGGATAGAACCACCAAAATAAGCCACAAGTAATGAATTTACATCCTAAGCTAAGGATTTCACAGGACAGAACTAGTTTAAGGCTCCAATGAAAATCAAGAAAATAGAAATGAAGTAGTAATCCTATCCCGTCAAATACTATCCCAACCCACATGTAAGATATACTAAGAATTATCTCATAGAGAAAAATCTAAAAGAAGTTCGATTATAGTCTATCTAGAAGTCGAACTATAATCTCAAACTCTCCACAAGTTGCCTGACTCTTCTCCACATCCTTTAGGTGTCTTGATATTATCAAAATCATAAACTACGCGTCACTACGAGAAGAATAATATCCATATTATTATAACATATTTTGGCCCCAAAATAGGCCCGTGATACCCATTAACGAAATTCAAAAATTGAATCTCTCACTAGCTAGGTGTCTACTAGTTCTAGGAACTTGTGAACCATATTTGAACACAACCGGAGAATAAATAGGGTCCCAAATCAGTCCCTCAATTTAAAGTTCAAGAACACTAATTTAATGAAATTTAACGGAGGAATCAACAGAAAATTAAAAGGATAACGGAAGATTATCGGCCCTCAAAGTATTTCCAAGCAATCCCTAGCTTTGGCATTTGACATCCCCAATGAAATCACCCAAGACCGAGCTCTTTAATCCACTTCTATAATTTATGATGAATTAAGAAGATGATAGAAATATATCCTCAGAGATGACCGCTAAAGTGGTCACATTGCCGCTTAAGCGATCTAGTCAAAGGTGGTCAACTACCGCCAAAGTGGTCTAACAGCCGCTAAAGCAGTCAGAGGGCGCTAAAGTGGCTATGAAATAGATGTCCAACTAAGCCATCTAGAGGCTACTAAAGCGGTCGCACCAGCAAGGCCAAAAATCAGGTAAGGCTCTGATGTTGGTTTGTTGCTCAGTATTCATCTGGGACCCCCTGGATGCATATGAAATATGTTACCCCGTCAAATTCGATGTATGGACTCAAATTCGACATATGGACTCATAAAATCATAGTATTTGATCAATTTTTGCATAAGAGATTATAGTTCAATAATTTAAATCAATAATCAAGAGAACCCATGACAATTGAAGAAAATCCTAACTCAATTGGGGATTTCTAACTTTGAAAATAGGAGAATTTGGGATGAAAACTATCAGACCTTGAGGCCAATTTCTTATTTTCAATGGAGGAATTGAGACTTGACTTGAAACCCTAGGTTGAATCCTTCTTCTAGAAGCTTTCTAGACAGAGAAATATTTGAGAGTTCTTATTTTTGGTGAATTTGAAGAGAATGAAGTGAATGAACTAGTTTGGAGGTTGAAATCACTTATATAGGGGTCTTAGTGAAGGGTAAAATGACGTGGTATAGGAATAAAATAATTAGAAAAAGACCCAACTACCGACCTACAGACCACTGCCGACGGATCATAGACTGACTAACGGTTCGTCCTGCATGGTCGTCGTCCATGGTTAGAAGCTAGATTTTGGGGGCCTGGACAACAGGCCCTCAACCACGGACCGTGGACCAACCAACGGTCCGTGGGTCCGGCCGTGGTTCTGGACCTCTGAGCCAAAGTTGGGGGTGACCAACCACGAACCACACCTACGGTCTGTGGTCCCATCCACGGGCCGTGGTTGGCCGCCGTCAGTTGGCACCTGCAACTTCCAAAAACTTCTATGCTTCCCTCTTCCGGATCTGGGGGATTACAATATCTCCCCCTTGGGATCATTCGTCCTCGAATGAGATTCAAGCTAGTACGAAAAGGGGTAGGAGAGAAACTAACAACCTAACTATCAATGCAACTTGATCTAAATGTATATAACCAATGAGGAAATATCGACTCCAAGCTAGGACGTAATCAAAACATCGTAAGTGGGATGGAACTAAATTTAACTGCCCATCATGCATGCAATACACATAACTGAGGAGGAAACATCAACTCCAAGCTAACATCCGAGGAGGAAACATCAACTTCAAGCTAAAACATGATCATGTCATCGTATCATGTAGTCTACGTGCAATTCATACTCAAATGCACATAAACATGTAGAAATCAATCAAATTGACTCATTTTCTCAAAACTTAAACTTTTCATGAATCATACATAGTAAGGAAATCATGGAAACATTTAAGGCACGTGACTCCAAAAACAAAGAACAAACCATGAGGAACTCATTACCTCAAGCTAGGGGAGGAGTAGAAGGATATAGATGAGGGTATCAGATCATCATATAGGCCTCGGCCTCCTAAGTAGCACCCTCGACTAACTGATTCCTCCATAATACTTTCACGAAAGCTACTTCTTTATTTCTCAACTTCTTGACTTGCCGGTCTAAAATCTCAACTGGAACTTCTTCATAAGAAAGATTCTCCTTAACTCCCAAACCTTCTAAGGGAATTATAGATGTCGGATCACCAACACATTTCTTCAATATAGAGACATGGAAAAATGAATTCCCCGATATCAACTCATTTGGCAAATCTAGTTAATAAGCAACCTTACCAACACGTCTCAAAATCTGATATGGGCCTACATAACGAGGACTAAGCTTCCCTTTCTTACCAAACCTCATTACACCCTTCATGGATGAAATTTTCAAGTAAACCCAATCATGAACATGAAACTCAAGATTTCTTCTTCTTACATCGACATATGACTTTTGCCGACTTTGAGCCGTTTTCAACCTTTCTCTTATAAGTCGAACTTTCTCTATGGCCTCATGTACCAACTCGGAACCTACTAGGGCATCTTCACCCGCCTCAAAATAACCTATAGAAGATCTACACTTCATATAATACCTCAAATTGAGCCATATCAATACTCGAGTGATAGCTATTGTTATAAGCAAACTCAATCAATGGCAAGTGGTCATCCCAATTACCCTTAAAATCAATCACACAATCCCATAACATGTCTTCAAAGTTTGGATAGTACGCTCCGCTTGCCAATCAGTTTGGGGATGATAGGTCGTTCTAAGCTTAACACGAGTACGAAGACCCTTTTGGAAAAACTTCCAAAATTGAGAAACGAATTGGGTACCACAATAGGAAATAATGGGCAAAGGCACTCCGTGCAACTTTGTCATTTCTCTCAAGTACAACTTAGCATAATCCTCTGCCGAATAGGAAACCTTGTGTCATGCCCCAAACTCAAGGGGAGCAGCTGGCTCCTAATGCCAGAACTCAGGCCCGAGCAGACCCTGCTGAACCATTTGCTACTAGCGCATGGCAGCCACACGCAATCAAGAAAACAAACAAGTATATCTCGACTTAAAATTAAGTTCTCGGCTGGCAAGGCCCCTGTCAATAGACCTATAAAAGAAACAGCTACTCCTAAGAGTTCATATAAAGAAATATCCAACTAGCACAAAAGTCCTGATTGGGCCGTCGAGGCCACCATGATCTCTATACCGAAACTTAAAGCAAATACATGTTAAGATAATATATCAAGCAACTAACAAGCTTCAGCAATCTAACAAACTAGGTCAGCATGGCCATAGCGTAGCTATACACCCTACACACTAGTCTGCAAGCCTCTAAGAGTAGTAAATTGGTGGGACAGGGACCCAGCCTACCCATGAAAATATATACAACAAAAGCTAACAAACCTCTCAACTCTGGCAGCTCTGGAGGAAAGGGGCTAGCCAATCGGATAGAAGTCAATCCTACTACTGAGGAGGTCTACTAGGTCATCTGTCAGGACCTGCAGGCATGAATGCAGTACCCCCAGGCAATGGGGAATCAGTATGAAATAATATACCGAGTATGAAAGGCAATAGACTATGAGCAGGTATCCTAATAAACTGGAGTAATCCGATAAATAAATCAAGGATAAAATAAGTGTACTGACCTACTCCTAAATCTAAACTTATCAAAAGTAAGAAAACAACAACCTTACCAAGCCCCCATAAGCTCGGTAGGTATAAACAACACAAAAAACCACCTACCCAGGCCCTCATAAACCCAGAAGGTGCCAATCAATCTATATACCCCTATCGGTAGTCCCCTAGCCCCGTAGGCAGTCACATAGCCCTCTTAGGTATTAATATAGCCCTGTAGGCGGTACATATCTCTCTTAGGAATCAACATAGCTTATAGACAACTCATAGCCCTCTTAGGCAACAACATGGCCTTGTAGGCTGCACATAGCCTTCTTAGGCATCAATATAGCCCCGTACGCAAAACATAGCCCTACTAGGCATAGATCACATTCCTGCAACTAACCACAATATCCCCAAGGGAAACAATAACAATCCAATAGGCTAGAAGCGAGCAATTTAGCTATAAGAAACCGATACGAGTAGCCTCTAAGTCAGTCCAACATAGGGACACTACTAACTGAATAAGAATCCTGACAAGGGAGGATTATATCCACTCGAGCAGCCAACAATCAAAAATAATGGCTACAAGTAAAACAAGGATAACAACCCAATTACACTGCTCCTAAGCTTAAAGAAAGCATGTCGTAAGAAGGGAATAGCCTTAACATACCTTTCTCGTTGAATTCACGTGGCCTAACAACTTTTAATCACAACCACCTCGATGCTACAACAAGACAGGACCATAATCAACACACAAGAATAGAAGATACCATGATAATGCGTTAAAAGATATGTATTTTCGTTGCAAATTGCTATTTGCGACTTATCAAAGCTAGAGTCGATGAAAGAAGGGTCTTACATTGATCTTAAGTTCGTAATACACCTCAAAACCCTAAAATATGTCCAAACCCTTGCTATCCCAACACCAAAGTATGATATGCTACGAAATTGATAAAACAAATTATACCATGTTGATGAGCTCAATGCGTAGAACAACTTTCTTCAAGGACTTAAGTCGAGAAATTCTATAATTTGGTTGATCCTAGAAGTGGGTTTTCTTAGTTTTCTGGTTCTTCACTAAAAAATGAAGAAAAGTCGAAGAAGAAGATACATAAAAAGTTCCACCGACCTAGGGGACCCACCTCACGTTCCTGCTTGTGCAGTCTGGAAAAAACACAAATATATCTCTATTTTGAAGTTGTATGAACGAACGGTTTGATGCGTTGGAAACTAGACTCGTAGACCTTAGATTTGATTGGTCATGGGTCCCATAAATCTTTATATATTGGGAGAAAACCTCCGAGACATTTGACACAAACTTCAGAGGAATCTTTAAAAAGGAACTTACGATAACTTTTGCCAACTTTTATTTTGCGACTTACCTAACTTTAAAACTTGAGATACAACCCTTGAACACTTGAAATATGACATACAACATCATAATTAATCTATTACTCATCCTCTTTGTCTTTCCACGAAGGTACATGTTAATTTTGACGTTTCGAAAAGTTTGGGTGTTACACCTTGACGGGGATAAAATGAGCCGATTTCCTCATCCGATCTACTATAACCCAAATCGAGTCATGTTTTCACAGGGTTCGAGGCAAGCCAACAATAAAGTCCATGTTCAAATCTTCCCATTTCCAAGTAGGAATGCTAATTTCTTGGAACAAACCTCCCAGTTTTTTATGATCAACTTTCACTTGTTGACAATTAGGACACTTAGTCACAAATTCCGTAATGTCCTTCTTCATCCAATTCCACCAATAGACCTCCCGTAAATCACGATACATCTTGGTGGCTCCCCGGTGAATGGAATACTGTGAACTATGGGATTCTGATAAGATTTGTTCCCTCAAGTTGTCAACATTCGGAACAAACAAATGACCTTGATATCTAAGTACACCATCTCTCCTTGGGAGAAAGCCTCAACAGATTTCTTAAGCACCGCTTCTTTTAATTCAACCAAAATTAGATCAAGACTTTGCTTGGTTTTCACATCTGCCACAAAAGACTATTCCGAGCCGTTGTTAACCATAACTCCACCCTTGGTGGAGTCCACTAACTAAACACCCAACCGGAACATTCTATGAATATCTCAAACAAACTCTGTCTTACCTTCTTCAATATGAGCAACACTATCGATGGATAACCAACTAAAAGCATCTACCACCACATTAGCCTTACCGGGGTAGTAGAGAACACTCATATCATAATCTTTCAATAACTCAACCCACCTTATTTGGCGAAGATTTAGATCTTTCTGATTAAACACATATTGCAAACTTTTGTGGTCGGTAAACACATCTACATGAACACCATACAAATAATGCCTCCAAATCTTTAAGGCAAAAACAACCGCTGATAGTTCAAGGTCATGGGTAGGATAATTCTTGTCATGAATCTTAAGTTGCCTTGAGGCATTGGCAATAACTTTCCCATTTTGCATAAGCACACACCTTAGCCTAATTCTCGAGGCATCACAATAAACAACAAAACCATCAGTCCCTTCCGATAAAGTCAACACGGAGCAAAAGTAATTCTATCCTTCAACTTTTGGAAACTCTTCTCACACGCTTCGAACCATATGAACTTAGCCTTCTTTTGAGTCAAAGCCATCAAAGGAGAGACAATTAAAGAGAATCCCTCAACAAACCTTCTATAGTAACTAGCTAAACACAAGAAACTCCTAATATATCTGAAGGGGTTAGAGGTCTAGGCCAACTCTTAACTGCATCCATCTTCTTAGGATCTACTTGAATGCCCTAACTTGAAACAATGTGGCCAATAAAAGCTACGGACCTTAGCCAAAACTCACACTTGCTAAACTTCGCAAAGAGTTGTTGGTCCTTAAGAATTTGCAATACGATCTTCCAATGATCAATATGCTCATTCTCACTTCTCGAATAGATCAATATATCATCATTGAACACAATCACAAACATGTCAAGGTATTGTCTAAACACCCTATTCATCAAATCCATAAACGCCGCCGGAGCATTAGTCAACCCAAACGACATTACCAAAAACTCATAATGACAGTACCGAGTTCGAAAATCCATCTTTGGAATATCATCTTCCTTCACCCTCAATTGGTGATAACCGATCGAAGATCAATCTTAGAAAAGTAACTCGCCTTGAAGTTGGTCAAACAAGTCATCTATCCTTCGAAGAGGATACTTATTCTTAATGGTAACCATGTTCAACTGACGATAGTCTATACACATACGAAGAGAACCATATTTCTTTCTAACAAACAATACGGGAGCACCCCATGGAGAGATACTCGATCGAATGAAACTTTATCCAACAAATCTTTCAATTGTTTTTTCAACTCCTTAAGTTCTGCTGGATCCATACGGTAAGGAGGAATACAAATAGGTTGTGTATCTGGGAGAAGGTCAATACCAAAGTCTAATTCCCTTTCGAGAGGAATACCGGGTAAATCATCTAGGAACACTTCCAGAAACTCATTAATAACAGGGATCGACTCAAGAGTAGGGGTTTCGGAATCCACATCCTTCACCCTAACTAGATGGTAAATGCAACCCTTAGAAATCATCTTTCTAGCTTTAAGACAAGAGACAAACTGACCCTTAGGCATATAATTTCCCCCTTTCCACTCTAGGACAGGCTCATTTGGGAACTGAAAGTTGACTGCATGAGTTCTATAATCAATAGAAGCATAAAATGAGTGCAGCCAATCTATACCAATGATAACATCAAAATCTATCGTATCAAGCTCTACCAAGTAAACTAGAGCAACTCTATGTACAAGGAAACGGGATATTTTCTATAGACCCTCTTAGCCACAATAGAATCACCAATAGGAGTAGAGACAGAGAAAGGATTTAACAACACATCTGGAAGAACATTAAACCTCATAGCAACATATGGCGTCACAAAAGGCAAGGTAGCACCGGGATAAAGTAAAGCATATACATCTAGTTGGAAGACTGTCAACATACCGGTAACCACATCGGGAGAACCCTCTTGTTCACTACGAGTCTGAAGTGCATAGAATTGATTTTGTTTGGGAGCATTGGGACTCGAACCACTAGGAGGAGCTTGCTTTCCCTCTCTTCCTTTAGTCGTAAGCATCGGTCAATCCCTAATCTTATGACCACTCTTACCACAACTGAAGCAACCATCTATGTCGTCTAGGCAGTTACCCTCATGCTTCTTTCCACACCTAGTACAAGTAGACATAGGAAATGAAGATCCACTACCATTCCCTCTTTCAGGCTTAGGGTTAGACACCCTATATTTGTTAAATGTAGGATGAGCATTGGAGGAACCTTGATCAGCTTTTGTCGAAACCTAGGACGACCATGTCCCTCGGACCTTACATGAGAGAAATTACCATCACCGATTTTAGCCCTCTTTGTCTCCCTAGAATTTTCCTTAATTTTCTCCTTTTCGATCTATTGAGCCTGAACCACGAGATGAGAGATGTCCATGTCATTAATGAGCATGGTGGTATGACACTCTTTAACCACTATTTTAGACATACCCAAAACGAACTTACTCATTTTTGCCCTCGGATCGGCAACCATTGTTGGAGCATATTTAGACAATTGTGTGAACTTTAAAGCATATCCCCTCACACTCATACTTCTTTGATGAAGGTTGATAAACTCAAGCACCTTAGCCTTCCTCATCTCAAGGGGAAAGAACCTATCAAGAAAAGAGACCTTAAACTTCTCCCAATCAGTAGTACCCGCATCTTCTGGTCTCCCGTCTTTCCTTTGGTTGTACCATATTTGAGCAACACATTTAAGTTAATAAGTGGCCAACTCCGCCTTTTCCACCGACGTCACTCCCATGATAATCAAGACCTTATAAACCTCATCAATGAACTCTTGAGGATCTTTCTCAACCTTAGAACCATGAAACTCAGGAGGATTCATCCTAGTGAAGTCTCTCACTCTCGATGTAGTTGTACCCACATTTGGGTTCATGGGAACCACAACCTCCCTATTGGCTTGGGACATCACAGCTTGATCCAACACTTGAAAAGCAGCCTTAAACTTCACATTAGTCACTTGCTCGGCCAAAGGATCGATCGAAACTTGAGGAGCTTGGGGAGGAGCTTCTTGTTCCGCATTCTCCGTCAAACTCCTTCTAGCATAAACTCTTCGAGTAGCCATATCATGAAGAGCATTGGATAAGGATTAGGAGATATACCTTATAGAGTTAAAATCTATCACACGACTTTAGAGTAATAAAAGAAGTGGATTTTCCTAATCATCTTGTAGCCTCTCATATATAAATGTGGTTCGCGATTCACACTCATGAACAAGACTCTACTCGACGTGGCTTATAAGACTTCCTAGGACCATTCTAAACCTTGTGCTCTGATTACCAAGTTTGTCACGACCTAGGGGTACCCCCTAGATGTAGCATGACGTGTAGGACCAAGAGAGACCCCATACAAGCCACTTAGCATTCATAACATAAGAAATAAAACAAAAGAAGTAAAGACAACATTTCAAGTCTAATAGTTTTATAAAAGTAAAGCGGAAGTCTAAAACACTTGTCTCAATAGCCACCTAATACAATAAATGAAATTGGGTCTAGCCTATACATCATGTCCAAAACTGGAAATAAGAAAGAGACTAGGAACAATGAAAATCCGTCCTCAAAGTATGAGGACTCACCAAAGCTCGGGAACCTCACAATCAACCACTAGCCACGAAACTGAGAAGCCTGACTGTTGGACCCTACATTTGGGGAAATGTAGGCAAGAGTATGCGCTAGTACAAACTAATGTACCAAGTATGATAGCTATGCATAAAACATTTAAATCATGCTAAAAAGGGGACATTTCATGACATGCAATTGACCAAGCTAAAACATGATATAAAAGGGTTAGAAAACATAAGTCATAAAACATGGTCAATGTAGGCTAACATTATTTAAAAACTTTGAACACATATGAGATACTTCTTGAAGTAACCTTAGTTCATTATTATTATGGGAATTAGCCTTAACCGACATAGATACCATGTGAGCTATAACATGATCCCTTGGTGTCTCCCATACCAAAAAAGGGTTGTCCTACTTGCCAAGGTAAGGACCATAAATTTCTAACTTAAGTGGATCCGCTAGCTAATGTGGGCACATAGGTAAGGGATAAGGAGATTTCTTCTAGAAACCCGGCCTCTACTAACAAGAGAGTTTCCATCTCAATATTCTCTCGGTACTAAGCATAAATCCCACGAAATAATCCTTTCTTACTTGTTCTTATTATCCATGGAAGGGCACATCATCTTGCCAATCCAATCTAAGTCATTATCCATGGAAAGGTATCATTCAATAACCAATCCAAGCTAACTCATTAGGATAGCTCTTAATTTTTTATTCAATTAGGTGAGAAGACCTTTCAACCTTAGAATCCTTATTATGTGAGAAAACCTTTCACAATCATGCTTTCATGTGTTTATGAGAAAAATCCTTTCAACAACACATCAACAATATCATTATTGATACTTTACTCTCAAAGCATCCTTAAAACATTTGCATAGATTTCACAAAGACATGCATAATTCCATAATTTACCTTTCAAGGTTCAAAACCCACTTTCAATCATCAACCTTTAGAAAACATGGGTTAGATATGGATTTCATCATAAACTCATGTAATTCTATCAATACATGCTTAATTTCATAAAACTCTTCCTTCATAATCAAAATCCCACATCATACGATCATAACTTGGAAAACATTAGGATTACATGGGTTCATGAGGGAATCATCATAAAATCATAGTATTTCATCAATTCTTGCATAAGAGATCATAGTTCAATCATTTTAATCAATAATCAAGAGAACCCATGACAATTGAAGAAAACCTAACTCAATTAGGGATTTCTAACTTTGAAAATAGGAGAATTTGGGAACTCCATGAATGGAAGGAATTCATGGACGAAAACTATCATACCTTGAAGCCAGTTGCTTATCTTCAATGGAGGAATTGAGACTTGACTTGAAACCCTAGGTTGAATCCTTCTTCTACAAGCTTTCTAGAGAGAGAAATATTTGAGAGTTCTTATTTTTGGTGAATTTAAAGAGAATGAAGTGAATGAACTAATTTGGGGGTTGGAATCACTTATATAGGGGTCTTAGTGAAGGGTAAAACGATGCGGTACAGGGATAAAATAATTAGGAAACTGCCCCTAAAATAACCTACCGACCTACGGACCATTGCTTGACGGATTGTGGACTGACCGACGGTCCTTCCTGCACAGCCGTCATCCATGGTCAGAAATTGGATTCTGGGGGTTTGGACCACGGGCCCTCAACCACGGACTGTGGATCAACTGACGGTCTGTGGGTCCGGCCGTGGTTCTGGACCTCTGAGTCTAATTTAAGGGTGACCAACCACGGACCACACCTACGATCCGTGGTCCCATCCATGGGCCATGGTTGGCCACCATTAGTTGGCACCTGCAACTTCTAAAAATTTCTATTTTTCCCTCTTTCGGATCCGGGATGTTACAGAAAAAAATGCTGGAAAATGACGTAGAGGGTCATTACAATAAATGCTTACTTAGATGAAAAAATAATGTAAAAGTGAAATTTTCTTGTAAGGAAAAAATGAGAAGACATAATTTGTCTCACTTATCACTTAATTCAAATATCAAGTGTAAATGACTTAAAAAGATCTAAATTGTTTTAAAACATAAGTTTAGAATAATATAATTATAAAGAAAAGAAGGCAAGAAATGTAGATAGAAGAGAGAACTTTCCTTCTTATTCAAGTGTATTCTCCAAATGGTGAATGATATCTCTATTTCTAGTGTTGAGATATCATAACCAAAGGTCACCTTGTTAAAAGCCAAACTAGTAGATACATAGTTATCCACCAAGGTTCATATCACCTTGGAATCATACATACATGGATTCATCAATTAATTCTTGAAGTAATCAAATGGACAATCCACAATTCAATGAATTTATAAGACTTGCCCTTGGATGTCCATAGATAATGTGCCTCGTTAAATCTTTACTAGAAAATAATCTGTGGGGAAAAAATCTAGTGAAGGAAAAAGAGTACGCATATCTTTTGATACGCATTATTTGTTGCCTTATTAAGAACCTTGTCTAGAAAACCCAGTGGGACAAAATCTCGGTCAAGGAAAAAAGACTGCAACGCGTATTATACTACCCCTGATCAAAACATCACTTAATTTCTCATGATGATGTCATCCAATTTTATATACCAACTTCTCAAATATTGATAGTGTCTTTGTGATCAAATCACATTCACGAAGATGTTGCATGATTGAACTCATTCTGATATATCATTTTCTGGTTTTATGGATATGGTGAGACTTTGAGCTTAGCTAAATACATTCTTGAAAATTACTTTATTCGTGACCTCGTTGTTGCAAGTAAATTGTGCTCTCAACTTGTTCATAGCAACAATTATTTTGTGGACATTTTCATTTGCAGTTGATTATCATCTAGAATAACTTCAAATAAATGTCTTTGATGTCAACGTCTTCTCGTTGGGGAGGAGTAGAATCTTGTAAATAAACTCACTGCAAAATATTTGCTTGTATATAACAAGGTTCATTAGTGTCTCCAATTGACTGATATATGAAGTTTCATCACTAAGAAGCTTTTTATCCTTCTCTTGAGATCAAAATGAATCTTTATTTTGTCAAGTGATATCATAATCATTGGGGTACTCAATGAATGTGATTTATTCATATAAAATCGCATCAAAACTTTTCTGTGCATGTTGATTGATGAACAAATATTTCATTTGTCAAATTCTCAATCTATAGGTCAAGATAAATTTTGTCTTTCCGGGATCTTTTCATTTTAGATTTCCTTCTCAAACACTCGACAACTTTTGAAAGCTCTTTAAAAGTTCTAATAATGTTAAAGTCATCACCATACATAACAAATTCAGATACTGACCTTTTCACAAAAATGCAAGGACAATTAGAGTCATTTTTTTGTACCCTTTCTTTCTTGATTATTTCAATCCATATTAGGATTCTTGAAGCTTTATTGAAAAAGTTTCTTTCAAACTTTTATCTATTTCAGACACCTTGAATGCTTCAAGGACAATTATTCATTAGATGCATACAAGTTTTTCATATGTTGTCGCATCAAAATAAACCTCATTGCATCCATCATAGGAGAAATTATCTCCAATAATGCCAGGACTTTCGCGAAAACCTTTATGCCCCAAGGCACAAGCCATACTTGATATCTTATGGTTATACTATCGCATAATAATTTATTTATACCCCACTGACATTATACCTTGATTTATGGACTATCAGTCCAAAACGTTACTTTTCTAAGTGAAACAAAATATATTTGAATTATGCATTTTATTTGTCCAATTAGTTATTTGTCCACACTATGTGACAAATGGGAATTCAAGATTCTCATCACGATTTATATAATTGAGCGCTACTTTATATCAAAGATACCGTCTACGGTTATTTGATATTGATTCCAATATGACATAACATATCAAGATCTCTTCATTTTTCATACAATACTATTGAATTTATGTTCATATATAATAGCATGTGATATTTTTTAAGAAATAAAATGTCTCGAATAAGTCACGAGATTGGATTTCTCACACGAGTAATCGTCTCTTACATCGAGGAACGTGAATAGATAAGTTACACCACTATACTATGACTTGTTTTATGAACCAAACAAATGTTTCTCTAATAAAATGAGTTTAAGGACCACTAAAGAGAGAAACTAGGGTTAAACATCTGAAGATATTTAGACCAAGGTCTGTACGATGTTGGATGATTGAAAGAATGAGACACATATACAAGTATAAGGTGAGAACATTGTAGCACATGTTTCATACCACGTGTGTCAAGCGATTAATGGGTCAATGAAAGAATGGTCCATGCTTCTTCATTGTGTGAGACCCTGAAAATTTAAAATGACTTTTCAATGAAATACCCTGTGACCTTTTGTTGTTTCTTGAAGTTTCAATCAATGTTGCTACTTTAGCATGTTACTAATAGCCACGATTGATTTGGCAATGCAAAGTGCATGTATAGTAAAGCAGTTGAGTTGGAACAAATAGTTATGAGTATAAAGGAAAGACAATTAATTGGATAAAAACCTTGTATACACAAGCCGGCTATTGCACTAACCATATTGGCATTGAGTGTAATTGTGTGTATAAAGTTAAACAAGAACTCGAGTTAACCTTTTTTAAGAGGATGAGGGATCGAATAAGTAACTACTGAAGTAGTGAATGAAGTCTGGGGTATTGTGAGTAATAGTGTGCTTAAAATTATAGTGAATTATTTCCACATGTGATTGGATTCCTACGTAGGGCTTGTAAAACCTTAAAGGTAAGGTCTTCATGCTCACAGGTCGCACAAACTATTTGTCGTATAAATTGTGTGTTTGATTAATAATGTGTTTGCTTGGGTTTTGTCCACCATGTGCAAAGTGGAAGATGTAAGTTTTAGATCGTGGGTATGCCCGTGGACCGACCTGACTCAACCAGATTCTGCCTGACCCAATCTAGTTTTGTCCTATATATCTGATTTAATTAATTAATTAGATAATCCTTTTAAAGGATAAGAGAGAATAGTTACAGAATAACTGCTCAACCTCCCCTTAAAAGGCTCCTAGTTGGAGTAACTTTTTCAAACGTGTAAACGTAAAAGAAAGAGGGGAAGAATGTGACAAAGGTAAAAACCAAAGATAAGTAAAGAAACAAAGAATAAAGTTTTTTACACAAATCAAGCTATACACTAAGGAGACTCTTAGTTTGTGAACAAAAACGATCTTGGTTTCCTTGTGATTCAAAGAGAGATCTCGAGCAATTCCTTTCAACAACAAAAATCAAACAACAAATATTTCTGCTGCAAGTTATAAGGTACACATCTTGTTGTTATTTTGTCCTTAAAATTCCATCAATTTCATACAAAAGAGTTTGATAAAAACGGAAGTCCAAACATAAGTCTCAAAGCCATCTATTAGATCAGGGAAGTGATTGGAACGTAACTCATACATCACATACAAAATCTGAAATAAAAATGACATAAAAGTAATAAAATAGTCTCGGTCCTCGGAAAATGACATAAGGGATCACTAGCCACGAGTGTGGAAAATAGAAGCGTCGGACCCTTCATTAGTGAAATAATGTAGGCGCAAGTATGTGTTAGTACATGGAATGTACTAAGTATGAGATAATATGCATAAACATAGGCATGATAACATAAGTAACTTAAAACAAGTAGACATGATCGTATGGGACATTTAAAAGCTTTAAAGAGAAGATGGCATAAAAATCATGAAAACATGGTCAAGTATATTAACATAAAGGACATAAGAATGCTTTGAAAAAAACTTAGTCATTTTTGTGGGATGTTAGCTTTAACCGATAATAAGACCATGTGATCTACATCATGTAATCTAGTATATCCCTGTTACCGAAAGAAGGGGAAACTACTTACCAAGGTAGAATCCGTACATATCAGCATTTCCTAAAGTGGATCCACTAGTTAGGTCATTTAAGACAATCCTACGGGGGCACGTACTTAGAGACTAGAGGTTGTTACTAGAAACTACCCTATTTGAGCCTCCACTTCAAAGTCCTCTCGATGCAAAGTCTAAATCCCAACGGAATAGATAAAAGTCAAATATCATTTTAACATAGGAAAGGCAATGATCAATGTCAGTCCACATATTTCAAGATCAAAACATAGAATAGATCCTTTAACATAATTCAACATAGATAAGAAAATCTTTCACCAATGTGAATACATTTGTGAGAAATATATTTCACAATCACGATCATCATAGTATGTGAGAAATCATTTCATAATAACATCAATACTTTCCTTTCAAAGCATTATCTATTCATTTGCAATGAATTCATGAAAACATGCATATCTTCATAACCTCACAACTTCATAATTCATAGTTCACAGGTTCATCATAGAATAATGGTTGAAAAGCATAATTTAAGCATGGGTAAATGCAATTTCAACTACATATAGTAGATTAACATCTAATAATGCATTAGAAGACTTAATTAATCAAAAATCATCATAAGAGAATGAAACCCACATTCATTAATTTGAAACCCTAACTTGATCATTGAAAAATTGAATTGGAACTTGAAATACTTAGGGACCCCATGGAGGAAAGGACTCCATGGGTGAATACACACATACCTTGATCCTTTAATCCCAACAAAATGGAGAATTTGAGACTTGATTGAAACTCTAACTCTTTTTATTCTTCCCTAAACTGGAGAGAATTTAGGAGCATTAATTTGGTCAAGTTTAGAGGATTTAGGAGAATGAGTTGAAAATGGGTTAACTGGGGCTTAAAAACATTTATATAGGGCTTAGGGAAATAGGTAAAACGACATAGTATAGATTAAAACAATTAAAAAATGACCCAAAAGTCCCTTCAAAAATCCACCTTAGGTCCTTCTACGGACCGTACTGGTAAACCGTAGATAGGTTACTAGGACTTCAAATATTACTTAATTTTGAGGAACCATATGTATACCGCACATACCAACCGTAGAACCAACCTCTAACCTTTAAAATTTCACTAAGTCAGGGACTCACCTATGATACCTATATACGACTCGTACAAAGGTTGACAAACCGTCCTATTGAATCGTAAAAGGGTAGAGGGACTTGATTTCAAAATTTTATTTTCCATAGTTCCTACGGTTGTCATCTACGGCAGGTAGGAGTTTCTACAGTCCGTAGATGGGATCCGTAAACACAGAAACCAGCTCAAAACTATATTTTTCTTCTTTTTCAAGTCTGAGGTGTTACAATTTATAACACTCTCAACTTATTGTTTGCGTTATAATTTGATTTTTGATTTGTCTTGATTATTTTCGAATTATTTTAGATACTCGCAATAATTTGTGAACCTAAATTTCCCTTTAACCCCTTGTTTGGAGGGTTGTTACCCATTGTATTGTATTGTATTGTATTGTATTATATTGTATTGTATTGTTAGTTTAAATTCAATTTTTGTTTTGATTATTACTTAAATTCTAGGGAAAACAAAGCAAATACCTCATAAAAGCAAAATAATTACAAACATATACCCTTTTACATTCATACGCCATTAAATAAGTATACTATATACCCCCACCCCCCACAAACTAATTTCGCTTCACTACTAAATTAGTATCATATATTGTATTGGTATCATTAAGGCTGATAATTTCACTTAATTGATACAAAATCAGTATATATATATATACTCCATTGGTATCATTAAGGTTTCATGTTCAGAAATTACTCATTAGCCAACGATACTATAAGAGTATATGTATATTGTTGTGGTATCATTAAGGTGTCTTGTTCATTACTCATTGGTCAATGATACCATAAGAGTATATGTATATTGTTGTGGTATCATTAAGATTTCTTGTTAAGAAATTACTCATTAGTGAATGATACTCTATATATATATATATATATATATA